>JAJIYU010006559.1:0-20610 GCA_030144865.1 Tinospora cordifolia
CTATGATTGTGAAACTAAAGAACATTAAAGGTTTATTAAGAACTCCACGTACCGGGGCGATGGACGGGCACTGGTGGCACATCGCGTTGAGGTTCTCCAGATGTCCCAGGATGTCATCGTGGGTATCCCCAACTAGGCCAAACTGCGAGCGGCCATATGAGACCCTCGAATTTGGAAAGTCATGAGGATTTTTTCCTTAGTTTCAGTATCTTCTTGGGTCGTGGTCTCAAAAGTAGAGTTCTGTGTTATAAAGATGTCGCGCCTGATTGTGTTCAGGAACACAACTGGGATACCAAGGGTGGTTCACTCTTTCGGTTAATTCCAAATATCAGAGGGTAAATTCCTGATATTAGAGCGCAACGGATAAACTGACTAAGTGTTTGAAATGCCCCTAATGATTTGAAATTGTTTGTATGTTTTGTATGCTCATTTGTATAATGTTATTGATGTTTAGGGGAAATCTACTAGGCTTTCGAGCATTTTTATTTTACAGGTACTCATGAGTTCAACACTCAGTGAGGATGCAGACTGGAGACTGGAGGATGTATAGTGAGAGAGAGTGATATTTTTGTTTAAACTATCTCTCTGTTTTTGTACAGTTTTTACGATGTATATTTTGAATTTGGACCAGAGGGTCATGTATCCTATTTTTGTATATGTATTCACAGGATTGTTTTACCATCTTGAACACTGCTTTTATCTTGATTGATAAACTGATGACTTTTTCGATATTGTATGTTAAATGGTGTTCAATGATTTAGAAAGATTTGATCTGAACAGTGCTTCTGCTATTATTATTATTATCTTGATTTCCAGTATAAATATGATTTTGAACATCCGGTGAATTTAATTTGAAATTAAATTGCTTAGTGAAGCATTAATAAAATGATTATTTGAAATTAAAGAAATGATTTAAACCTCGTGTATAGAGGTTTGTTGATTGATGATGATAACTGTCGCACGGTCAGGGCCTCGGTGGACCACGCGCCAAGCTTGGAGCCGCGCGACGCCTGACGATGGGGCCCTACATTGACAGACATGACGTCCGGTCCGGGGGTTGGGGTGTGACAATGACATTCAGAGGTTCATAGACCAAATCATGAGGGCACTACCTCAAATGATACCTCAAGCGACACCACAACCATAGGTACTTGAACCAATTCCTACATTGCAGCTAGTGCTTGCACTCGACGTTCTAGATCGTCAGAGGGCTCAGGAGGACGTAGAGGATGAGAAGCAAAGGAAGATGCTCATGGAATTACAAAAGCTCCACCCTCTTCAATTTGATGGTACCATAGATTGCATCACTGCCGATTACTAGTACCAAGAAATGGAGGAACATCTGAATGTACTGAAGGTGATAGGTTCACGTAGAGTAACACTGGCCATACATCACTTGAAAGGACCAGCCAGAAGTTGGTGGTGATGAAGATGGATCCTAACACTAATGTTGAAACCATGAGGTGAGAAGAATTCAAGGAGATCTTTTACTAGAAATTCTTTTCGGAGGCCACGCTAAGGAAGCTATAGAAAAACTTCATCCGACTAAATTAGAAGGACTTGACTGTAGCCAAATATGAAGGGAAGTTCACTGAGCTAGCCAAATTCTCATTAGAACTGATCAAGGAAGAGTGAATGAAAGCAAATCATTTTACAATGATCTCAAGATGGAAATTCAGAAGATAATAATGACTCTAGGCTTAAAGATGTATAAAGACATCTTAGTGAAGGCTCTAACACTTGAGCAGGAGTTGAGATGAGGGCTAGAAACCAAAGGCCTGAAAATGAGAAAGACGACCAAGGGGCCCAAAAAAAGAAGAAGAGTAACAAAAAAGTACCATAGACTCAGGCCAAAGATGAGGTAAAAGAACATGTGAGGCAGACAATGCGTGTTATACCTGTGCAGGCAAAGGGGCCACATAGCAAGAAATTGCCTGACTGCATTAGCTCAGGCTCCTCAGCAATAGAGCCACAAAACAATCAAGGAGGAGGTCAAAATGGTCGTTCTCAGGGCAGATAGCAACAATAGAATGTTAATCAGGGGCAGAACTAGGGTCGTGGTCAGAACCAGGCCAGAATGTTTGCTTGTCAAGGCTCAGGAAGAGCAAGTCCCTGTTGTGGAAGCTACGTTCCTATTATTTAATGTTGCTATAAGACTATTATTTGATTTGGGTGCCTCAAAATCTTTTATCTTTGAAGAACTAGTTGATAAGCTACAACTTATAACGAAAACACTACCCATGATTTTGATTGTGTCCACACCAATACGGACCATTGTTACCTCTAAGAAAATGTGTAGTTGTAACCTAAGGTTTGGGGATAAATTAATCTCTATCGACCTATGTACTTTACCATTTTATGGTTACGATGTAATCTTGGGGATAGACTAGTTAGACTATTATTGGGCTCAGATAGATTGCCTTAAGTGGTGAGTAACCATTACCTTACCTTCGGGGGAAACCTATAGAATAAACGTTGATATTCAAAGATTACAAAAAAGCCCAACAATAGCCATGATGAACTGCCTAAAGCAAAAAGATGAGTTCAAGAAACTTTATGAGGAAAACCCTGTAGAGCAAAGAGAAATCCAGGACTTAGCAGTTGTTAGTAAGTACAAAGATGTATTCCCAAATGATTTACTCGAACTGCCACTTCATAGAGAAGTAGAGTTCCAAATTGAACTTCAACCTAGGACCAACCCTCTAGCCATACTGCCCTACAGGATGGCACCAATAGAGCTGATCGAGTTAAAAACTCAGCTAGACGAGCTCCGAGAAAAAGGTTTCATTAGACCAAGCGAATCACCATGGTGAGCTCTGGTGCTATTCATAAAAAAGATAGATGGGTCTATGAAGCTATGTGTTGACTACTAAAAACTGAATCAGGCACCGTAGAGAATAAGTATCCCCTACCAAGGATTGATGACCTATTCGATCAATTAAGAGGAGCCACTTATTTCTCAAAGATTGATCTTAAGTTAGGATATCACCAACTGAGAATCAAGGAGTCTGATATACGGAAATACAACCTTCAGAATACAATATGGACACTTTGAGTTCACCGTGATGCCATTTAGTTTGACCAATGCCCCGACAACATTCATGGATTTGATAAATATAGTGTTTAGGCAATCCCTCAACCAGTTTGTGGTGGTATTCGTGGATGACATCCTGATTTACGCTAGTTCAGAAGCTGAAAACCTAGAACACTTGAGATTGGTGTTGGAAACCTTTAGAAGACACCAATTGCATGCCAAGTTTAGCAAGTGTAAATTCTGAATGAAGACGGTCAAGTTCCCTAGCCATGTAGTATCAGTAGAAAACATCTTTGTAGATCTGAAGAAGGTGGAAGTTGTCATAAACTGGAAACAACCAAAGACAGTTACAGAGATTAGGAATTTCTTAGGCCTAGTGGGATACTATTGAAGTTTCATCCAAGACTTCTCCAAGTAAGCAGAACCCATGACTAAGCTGACCAAAAAAGGAGTTAAGTTTACATGGAATGAGAAATGCAAACAAACATTCTAAGAACTGAAGAGGAGATTGACTACGACCCCCATCTTAGTTGCTTGAACTCATGGTATCACCTATGTTCTGTACACAGATGCTTCGCAAAATGGGTTAGGTGCAGTCCTAATGTAGGAAGGAAAGGTTGTTGCTTATACCTTACGACAACTAAAGAACCATGAGCAGAACAACCCAACACATGACCTAGAGTTGGCAGCTATACTGTTTGCTCTAAAGATCTGGAGACACTATCTTTATGGTAAGAAGTTCGATCTATTTTCATATCACAAGAGCTTAAAGTATATCTACACTCAGAAAGATTTGAACCTTAGGCAACGAAGATGGATGGAGTTACTTAAGGACTATGATTTCCAACTACACAACCTTCCAAGGAAGGCCAATGTGGTGATCGATGCGTTGAGTAGGAAGTTCAATGAACAGGAGGAGGAAAAGGGCCTGATGTACCAATTGATCGAAGACTCTAGGCTGGGTGTGACCTTGAATGACAGAAGAGCCTATTTCTACAACATGTCTTTCCAACTGGATCTTCTATAGCAGATCAGGGATGAGCAATGTAATCACCCTAGGTCTTATAATGCGTCCACGTCAACATGAATTTTTAAAAATTCTAAATAAATATAAAAATAATTGGAAACTGGTTTTTAATTATCATTGTATGATATTTAATCAAGATAAAATAAATTAGAACATTCGGATAGTTAGAAACGTGCGAAACAAAGTGTTAAAAAACAAGGCATCTCACTGTCGACCGCGGTCCATGGTGAGAAAAATCCATGAAAAGTGCAAAACACACTGTGGACCGCGGTCCTTACAGGCCAACCGCGGTCATTAGTGTAAAAGTGCAGAAATGAGAAACTAGGTCGCATCGGTGATCGCGGTCCATAAAGTGCCGACTGCGGTCCATAAAGGGGTGACCGCGGTCCATAACGTGCTGACCGCGGTCCATGAAGAAAAATTTGGCCGATGACCGAGGTCCGTCTGACGACGACCGCAGTCCATGTGCGAGCTATATATAGATTTCAAGCGCAGAATTTCTCATTTTGCACTGAAACGATCCGGGATTTGGAGAGGGGCGACAAGGGCGATTCACAGGTGAGTTCTCTGATTTTCTTTGAGTTTTCTTTAAGATTTGAGCTCATCTAAGAGTGGTTGTCAATAGCTAGTAAATCATAGTGATGAGAATCCGTTTATGAACCTTGTGTTGTGGGTTTAGTGGCTGAAAACCAATCCAAACGTGATGAACTGTTGTTTATTCCATTGTATGTGTGTTTGGACACTAGTGTGATGGATTTAGAATGGTTGTGTGGTTATAGAAATGAAGGGATTGATTTCATTGAAACAAAATCCCGTTTTTAAGGCTTAATCAATGGATTTCGATGAGTAAACGATGTAAACAACCATTCCCTAGTTAGTTTATGTGTTTACATGATTATTGGGTGTCCAAAACACTAGATTTAAGTGTTAAACTATAATAGAACTCACAAGTAAGGTGTATACATGTGAAATTCCACTATTGGGTGAGAAATTGTGTGTAGACTGTGGTTCGCACTGTACTCACTGCAGTCAATGGACTGGGATGTTGTTTTGGAGTGTTTTAGGTACACTCTAAAGCATTGATTGATAACAGACCCTTAGGGTCAGGTTAGATGCGTATTAAAGGCCCAAAATAATGTATCATTACCATCTAATGATGCAGATTGACGGTATTGGACTATTTTCCGAGGGGAAACGATCCAACAGCGTTTCGGCGTGCACAGGTGGGGTTGATTATCTCTTCCTCACTCTTTAGTATTATGCGGACGTAGGATATGGAATATAATCTATGTTTAAATTCTTGTACTTAATATCATGCTAGGAATGTATGTCTTGGGTGGATTGATTAACATGATATCCTAATGTCTGGTTACTAGCTTTCTAGTACTAGGATATTATGATCAGCTTGATGATTATCTGTTTTCTTTACTTAGGTTAGCATTTGAATAAGCATGTTTGTATGTTGTGTGAAATGAAAACTATGATTGTGAAACTAAAGAACATTAAAGGTTTATTAAGAACTCCACGTACCGGGGCGATGGACGAGCACTGGTGGTACATCGCGTTAAGGTTCTCCGGATGTCCCAGGACGTCATCGTGGGTATCCCCAACTAGGCCAAACTGCGAGCAGCCGTATGAGACCCTCGAATTTGGAAAGTCATGAGGATTTTTCCCTTAATTTCAGTATCTTCGTGGGTCGTGGTCTTAGAGGTAGACTTCTGTTTGATAAAGATGTCGTGCCTGATTGTGTTCAGGACCATAACTGGGATACCGAGGGTGGTTCACTCTTTCGATTAATTCCTAATATCAGAGGGTAAATTCCTGATATTAGAGTGCAACTGATAAACTGACTAAGTGTTTGAAACGCCCCTAATGATTTGAAACTATTTGCATGTTTTGTATGCTCGTTTGTATAATGCTATTGATGTATAGGGGAGATCCACTGGGCTTTCGACCTCACCCCATTTTTATTTTACAGGTACTCATGAGCCCAGCGCTCAGTGAGGATGCAGACCGGAGACTGGAGGATGTAGAGAGAGAGAGAGAGTGATATTTTTTTTAAAAAATATCTCTCTGTTTTTGTACAGTTTTTACGATATATATTTTGAATTTGGACCGGAAGGTCATGTATCATACTTTTTGTATATGTATTCACAGGACTGTTTTACCATCTTGAACACTATTTTTATCTTGATTGATAAACTGATGATTTTTAGATATTGTATGTTAAATGGTGTTCAATGATTTAGAAAGATTTGATCTGAAAAGTGCTTGCGCTATTATTATCTTGATTTCCAATATAAATATGATTTTGAGCATCTGGTAAATTTGATTTGAAACCAATTGCTTAGTGAAGCATGATTAAAATGATTATTTGAAATTAAAGAAATGATTTTAACCCCGTGTATAGAGGTAGAAATATAGATGATGATATCTGACACACGCCCGAGGCCTCGGCGGACCACGCGCCGAGCTTGGAGCTGCGCAATGCCCGACAACAGGGCCTTACATTGACAGACACGACGTCCGGTCCGGGGGTCGGGGTGTGACAAGCAAAGACAAAACATGTAACACCCCGGCTCCCGAAACATAAACAATTTCTTCATTGATCTCATACTTAGAGACACATACAAATACGTGTTCATTTTTGTCACATGACATCGTCGAAAACCGGGATATTACTTATTTCACGGATCAATAATAAATCTCCTGGTCCCACCAGGTCACATCCCACAAAATCATATGAGTAAATAAATGAATAACAAATAGGTTTATAACTAGAAACATGAAATGTCATATTTGTTCAATTTAACCCAATAATAATCAAACTAACATTTGGCCACATGGCCTTGTTTTAAATAACAACTCAATAAATGAAATAGAGGGAGATTCTCTGACTACTTGCCTAACTAAAGACAATAAATAACTTATGACTAAGACAACTTCATCAAGGAGGTCTACTACTAATTATACTCTACTTCGTCTCATCAACAGCAATGCTCAACTACTGGTTACTTGAAAAATAAGAAATGGGGTGAGCTCAAAGAGCCTAGTGGATCATACACAATACATCTCAAGCATTATTAAAATCAAAACATAGAATATGCAAACACTTATCAAACATTAGGCGTTTCAAGCAATTCAATAGTTCTTCAGTTTACATTCAGACCGAAAAGACAATCCTCGGTGTTCTCATCAAAACAATGAGCGCCCAACGCTAATTACAAGGAGGGGTCGTGCCCATCATCCAATGTCCGGGAACTAGGGTCCAACTCAGTGTTCCATTTCAAATATAATATCAATTTCATAATTTGAGAACACCCACAGTGATCAATTGTGACTCACTGAGCCAGTACGTGGTTTAATTCTTGATTACAGTGATCTTAAAGTGTTTAACAAGATCAAGTTCTAGCATGCTCAATGTCTTCTACTTTTTACACATAAACAAACTATTGTGAAAACATAAATTCAGCATGCGCACAATTATAACACATGTTATCTAATATATAAGGCATATTACTCAACATATCATTCATGCATGAAATCAATCAATCACAATATTGACATAATCACACCCTAGCATGCTCCTAGGTATTCAATCAATTAAGCATACAATCATATTCTATATTTAAAACTAAAATAATACGAAAGAGCACGATAATCATTTCCTCCTGTTAGTGCACTTCCTCAACTCTTGTTCTTGTACACTGTCAACTCGAATGTCGTGGTTTCTCAATCTAAAATAGTTAAGGTAATAATTTTTTAGTAATTGAACAACATATAATATTTTTAAACCATAAATTTACAAATTTCTTAACAAAGATGACAAACAGTGCACCATTCACCTTTTTAGTGCATTCAGTGCGCATTGTTTCCCCTTGTTCGATAATTGGACTTGACTTACCCTTCTTTTAATTAAAATCACTTACTATCTAATTACTTTTAAAACCTTTTTAAAACCCTTTGAAGCTATTAAATATTCAGCCATGACCAGCATGCATCATGAAATCATAGTGTTTTAATGACTTATACGCATATTCTCAAAATTTGATATATGTTAAAATTTTACATCCCTTTCTAGCCTCTTAAGCATGTTTAGCCATAAACTTCCAGCAAGCTACCTTGCTGGTTTTTTATTTATATATGCATCAAACAACACCCTATTAGTGATCATGCTTAACCATCTCTTAAACATGCATGTATCCTAATTATTTCATGCATACGGTTCTCATGGGTGTGTTATTTTATAACACTCCAATATTAACATTACATGTAACTTAGATCTCTCTTTTCCAACAACCTACTTGCTGGTTTTTTACATCTAAATATATGGAACTCTCACCAAATTTGCAATTACACTCAATTGTCACTTAAACATGTCAATACCCTAATTATATCATGCATACATGCCTTGTTTGTATGCTTTATCATCATTCTCTAAAAATCAGAATTTTGTGCATCTATATTCATGATTTTCCAGCAACCCTACTTGCTGGTTTTTCATCAAATAACACCTTATTAACATCACTCTGATGGAAATAATGATCCAATCAAGCGAAGGAGTTGAACAGGGTAAGCATTCTAACTTTATGCTAGATGCTGAAAATACCATAAGACTTGGAGATAGAATTTGTGTGCCTTAGAATGGACAATGTAAGCAATCCATACTTGATGAAGCCCATCTGACTAAGTATACAATGCATCCTAGTGGTGACAAGATGTATCAAAACCTTAGAAAAAATTACTGGTGACAAGGAATGAAAAAAGATGTGGCTAAGTATGTCTCCAAGTGCTTAACATGTCAGCAAGTGAAGGTAGAATGCCAGAAGCCCTCTGGAATGTTAAAATCACTCCCTATCCTTGAATGGAAGTGGGATAACATTGCTATGGACTTTGTTAGTGGGTTACCCAGGAGCCAGAAAGGAGAAGACACTGTATGGGTAATTGTGGATCTTCTCACTAAAGTGGTTCATTTCCTGCCAATTAGATTCACAGACCAAGTCAGTAAGTTAGAAAAACTCTATGTCAAAGAGATAGTAAGACTTCATGGTGTGCCCAAAACAATAGTATCTAACCGAGACTCTCAATTCACTTCACAGTTCTGGAAGAGTCTGCAAAAGGAGTTGGAAACCAAACTCACCATGAGTACTACTTTTCACCCTTAAACTGATGGCCAGTCTAAGAGAATTATTCACACACTAGAAGACATGTGAGGTCTTGTGTTCTTGACTTTAAAGGAAAGTAGAACAAGTACCTACACTTGGCAGAATTTGCCTATAACAACAGTTATCAAGCTAATATAAAGATGTCTTCATACGAAGCTTTTTATGGGTGGCCCTATAGATTACCAACCTGTTGGGGCGAACATGAGGATCATGTGCTTACTGGGCCCGACTTGGTAGAAGAAATGAATAACCAAGTCAAACAAATAACAAAAGAGGTTGGCCACAGCACAAAGTAAGGAAAAGAGTTATGCAGACAAGAGGAGGAGACCCCTAGAGTTTCAAATAGGTGACAAGGTATTCTTGAGGATAAGTCCTCAGAAAGGGATTAAGAGCTTCGGATATAAGGGAAAGCTATTGCCCAGATTTGAGATACTTAAAAGTATCGAATAATGTGCCTACGAGTTGGACTTCCCAAACCAAATGTCCTCAATACATATCGTCTTCCATGTATCGATGCTGAGAAAGTATGAACTGAATCCCTCACACATAATCCACTGGGAGGAGGTGAATATCCAAGATGATGCCACTTATGAAGAAACAATAGTGAGAATCCTTGATCACAAGGTATAGAACCTGAGAACGAAAGATATTTCCTTAGTCAAAGTCCTCTGAAAACATCATGGAGTTGAGGAAGCCACCTACGAGTTAGAAAGTGCAAAGAAGGCTAAGTATCCACACCTTTTTATGAGAAATCCCTGAGGAAATAACACCCGAATGAATATGTACAAATTTTGGGGACAAAATTTTTTTAAG
Organism: Tinospora cordifolia; assembly: GCA_030144865.1. Lineage (NCBI taxonomy): Eukaryota > Viridiplantae > Streptophyta > Magnoliopsida > Ranunculales > Menispermaceae > Tinospora > Tinospora cordifolia. The sequence goes on from JAJIYU010006559.1 coordinate 10,040, forward strand.
GAGGGTAGGTTGTAATACCTGAAAAAATTCATACGAGATGAAATGAAATGACATGTACAACATTATTGAGGATTAAATGAGATAAATTCAGTAGAAGTTCATTTCAGTGATCAATTGATAGTTCATTTGCTCAAATCATCTTAGTCAAATGAGAATTAAAGAAATGAAATGAAAACAAGGGAAATGGGAAATGAGAAGAAATTAGAAATATGTTGCTCACAACCCTAAAACATCCAAACCATGGAAAACAACCCTAAAGTGCCCAAGAATGAACCCTATCCATCGCATGAGCACAAATGGATCAAATAGAAACTTTCTATAAAACATCCCGAAACGTCACACTTGTGCACAAAAAAGAGAAAGTAGAAAGTTTTCCATGAGCTCAATTACAAAGGCATCCTATGTTGATCATAAGCACACCAAGAGTGGAAGTTTCCAATATTAGAAGGTTGCCCATGATCACACCAAAAAATCAAGAATAGAAGTTCCCATAATCCATGAGCACGAGAAATGAAAATATTCTATATCTAAATGTTATGAGCACATTAAAAACTTGAAACACAAGGGAAAGCCAAAAATAGAAGTTTCCTTAACTCATGTGCACACTAGACTTGACACACAAGAGAAGGAGGAAATGAGAAAGATTCATTGCTCAAAAGATCTTACACTATTCTTGACGCCCAAGAGGAGGAACTAACTTAAAATGTGGTCCCAAGCTGCCAAACTGTGATCTTATGCAAGGTGCTACAAGAAATGAACCCAAAATAGAAAGTTGCCAAACCGTCCAAGCCTTGTTGTCCAAGTGTTGCTGATTATGTGCACACCAAATCCCTGTCAATCCATGACATACAAAATAGAAATTTAAATGTTTCCTTGCTCACACATGACGCACCACCCTAAGACCAACATAGAAAGTCGATGGTTTTGTGCTCATTTGTGACACACAAAGAAAGGAAACTCCATGAGATTAACACCCATACCAAGTTGGAAAGTAGTCCAAGCCAAGATTGTGTTCACACATGAGAAGGAAACCATGAGCCGTCCAAAAACATGTGCCAAATCTTGTGCACACCACATTAGAAGGTCCTTGACGCACAAGAAAAAATTAAATGGGAATCTTTCACTTTGCCAATCTGTGAGCACGCAAGAAAGGGAAGATTCCTTGCCAAGACATTGCATACTTTCCTTGCTATTTTGGCACACAAGAGAAGGTGGTCCCAAGCCAAGTTACTAAATCATGTGCGTTCACACATAAAAAGGAAACCAAATCAACCACTTGCCCAAACCGTGCACACATGAAAGATGGAAAGTGGCTAGTGTAAACATACCCAAAACGTCCCCCTATGCCCACTAAAAATCTATATAAAGGACCCATGTGCTCTCATTCTCTTCATCACAAAACAAGAGCTAATAAGATCGCTCTTGTTTTCTCTAGCCTCTCTCTTGGCACCTTTTTTCAATTCTTGAGAGTTCTTGAGTGTTCTTGAGTGTGAACAACTCAATCTTGAGTGTTTTTGAAGGTTTGAACATGTTGAAGTGTCGAAGTGCTACTGGATTTTCGAATTTTGATCAACTGAGAGGGAAGTGATTTCTAAACTTCTACTTTATTGTTTTAAATTAATTAGATGTTCATGCATGTGTCAGATTCAATTTTTATTTCATGCATATTTTAATTTTAGTTTGGTATATATGCCATGTTTAATCATCATTAAACCATGTCATGTTTAGATCTCACATGCTTAGGTGTATTTCGAAGAATGATGCATGTTATATAACATTTCAGGTCTTTGATGTTGATATGATCGTCATGCTGAATTTATGCAATTTAGTTAATGATCCATGCATGTTTGATTAAATAAAGATGAATAAAGATAAGAACCACAGTAATCCACAAGGATTACTGTGGGTGTTCTTACATATGATTAGTTCATATTGGCAATGTCCCAAAATACTTGAAATATGGGTTAGGCCTTAAGTACAATGAAGTTTGGCTTAAAGGAATACATCTTCCCTCAAGGGAGGTATTTTAATAAGAACATCAAGATTGACCCAATTTAGTCTAATTTGCAACTAAAAATAATAGATTGTTTGAATCACTTCATGCTTGTAAGTGTTTTTTTTTTGGAATTGGATGTCTTATTGATTTGAAATAATGATTTAGTTGTTTTAAAATGATCTACTGGGCTTTGTGCTCACCCTTTCTACTTTAAATCTTTCAGGGAATTGATTAACTAAAGATGCGTGATCAAGACTTAGAATATCTCTACTTAGAATATTTCTATTGTAAGGGCATGTTGCCCAAATTTTGATATTCTGTTGTTATAGTTTTATTTGAATTATGTATTCTTTCCTTTATTCAATAAATAAAGAATGGTAAAGATTTCTTTTATCTCTAATTGGTTTATCTTGTTGAATTAATTATTTACATCTAAGTAAGTTAAGTACTCTAAATATTCAACTCGACTTGGGATAAAAGAATTAGAAACTCAAGTGTGAGTCACTTATAAATGTAATACTGGCCCGGTTTGGTCGTGTGGTTAAGTCCAAACAAGAACTCGGGGTGTTGGGCTATTACATTCATCCAATTGTGTCTTGAGTTCAATCAACTCCACTAACGCCATTTGTTAGTAGCATAACAGACTAACTATACTATAAGTATTTTATGTATAATTTGTTTGAGTTTAATATGAAATTAAGTATATTTGTTTATATTTAGTTACATATGCGTTTAGAGCATTATTGCATGATTAGTTGCATATCAACATGATTTAATGTTATTTCCAGCATTTTTTATGTGAATATAATGTTTGGGAAAGGTTTTGAGTGTCTTGCAGGTTTAGAATGAACTGAAAGCAATAACAGCACGAGAGAAGTGAAGAATAGTTGAAAATATAGAGGATTCAACTAATTAACGCAGTCGACGACCAAGGTAATCAAAGGAGAAGCCAAAAAAATGCAAGGAAAGATTGTTACACTTGTTACTACAGTAATCGTCCCAATGACCACAGTAACTAGAAGGGAATTTTTAGAATAAATGAATGACCGAGGTCACTAGAATTCGGAATGTGCTGAGATTACCGCAGTCAGTGACTGTGGTAATTTGATTAGTTTATAATTTTATGATTTTTTTTAGGGTTTTTAAGTTGTCTAATATATATAGGATGAGGTATTGGGGTTTAAAGAGTTATGAAGTTTGAAAGTTGTTGACTTTGATGGGCAAGAGAAAAAACAGAGCGAAAACAAAGAAGAACTGAAGATTAAGGATCAGGATTTGAGTATGATATTTTATAAGCTTTATTCTTTGATGTTTGAACTCGATACTATGTCTGACTATTTTAATTTAAAGTCTAGGATGTAAATTTCTATTGTAGGATCCTAAGATTTAGTATTCCAATTAATTAATTTCGATGTTTTATTTTATATTTTGGGTGTTTAATGCTTATTATTTACAGGCCATGAACAATATGATCACAAACTGTTAAACTAACTCGAAAGAGAAGTTTAATAGTTGGAAAGTCATAATATAGGCCTAGATCAATTGATTGACTGGAAGGTTGTCGATTGTTTAGAAGGTTGCACATGATTACTGTTTGTAAAGCATTAGATTGTTAACTGTGCACCTCGGGAGAGAGTATCAGGGAACAAAACTAATAGGTGGTTAGGTGCCTCGAGAGAGGGCTTAGATGACAAGTGCTAGAACCTACATAACGAAGAGTTTAATTAATTGGAATATGAATTAAAGGTGAGAACAAGAGAATTTACTATCTTAGGTAATTAATCAAAATAGTTTTCAGAACAAAATTTCCTTGCTTTTAATTGTTTTTAATTTAAATTGGGATTTTAACAAGTCAAACTTACTTAAGAGCCTTAATAAAGTGAATACTAATACTCGATTGGGATCTAAGATAGTTAATTAGTATTTGTTCCCTAATGATGATACTCGGTCTCTATCGAATATTACTATTGCGATCCCATACTCTTTCGAGCCATTCTATAGGGAGGAATGGCTATAGGATTTGTGCTTCGATGCAGTTTAATCTTGAACTCTACTTCTCTGTGTGGTGGTAGTCGAAGTAATTTATTTGGGAACACCTCTGCATATTCTCGTACTATGGGTATCTTCGAAATCTTCTTACGTTCTCCAGATCTAGTATCTTCCTCTAGCAATTTTTTGAAGTCCTCACTCTCTTTTAGACAGTGTAACATGGCTGTTATGGGACTTCGGGGTAGTTTTTGCGTATCTCCATTAACTTTTACTAACTCTCAGGATGGTAGAGTCAATGTAACTCTCCATCTAGGGCAATCGATCTAAGCCTAGTGTTGAGTCAATTAGTTTATACCCAATATCACTTCATACCCATAGAAAGGTAATACTCTAAGGTCAGCAGTAATCAATTTGTCTCCAAATCTCAATTCATATGTACAAACTTTTCGAGTAACTACAATATCTCCTATGGGAGTGGACACATACAATGGTTCTGGTGGTATGACAGTCACTAATTGTAACATTTTAGCTATGTCTTCTAACACAAACGACTTAGTAGCACCCGAATCAAACAATATCTTAACAGCAACATTAAATAGTAAAAATGTACCTTCGACAACCAGAGTTGCACTACAAGAAATCGCACCTACAACAATGTGTAATGTTTTTTTGTTATACCCATACGACAACGTTCATGGTGATGTTGTCGATCAGGGTGTTGTTAAACAACCAACTATTTTTAAAAACGATCACAAGCCTGTTGTTGTAAAGCGTTGTCTATCGGTCTAACAGTAAGGTTACAACAACGTTCGCCCGTTGTTAAATGATTCAATCTTTTAGCACATATTCGACAACGGTCACTATGCCTGTTGTTATAGACATGTTATAACAACAGGCGCACATTGTGGAAACCCTAACCTTTTAACAACGGTCACGTGCCTGTTGTTGTAATGTGTTGTGTATCATTCTAAAGTTGAGGTTACAACAACGTTCGCACGTTGTTAAATGCTTCGATCTTTTTATATATATTCAACAACGGTCGTAATGCCTGTTGTTGTAGACGTGTTATAATAACAGGCAAACGTTTTAAAAAACCCTACCCTTTTAACTTTTCGACAACGGTTAGGTGGTTGTTGTTGTATGTCCATTACTTAACAACATGCACATGCCCGTTGTAAAAGCGGCAGTATTTCTACAACATTTGTCTTCATGTTTTTATATCATGTATCTTACAACGAAAACTAAACGTTGTCATATGTGTCAATTTTTTTTAATTGTAAAAATATTTTACTACAATATATATTGCATATATTTACCTGTATCTGTAAATTCATAATATAAATATAAACATTATTAAATATTTGTCCTATTATTTCAAATGCCTCGTTTAGTATATACAATCCATCAAACATATATACAATCTATCAAACATATATATATACAATCCATCAAACATATATACAATCCATCAACCATATGTCAAACATATATACAATCCATCAACCATATATATATACAATCCATCAAATATATATACAATCCATGAAATATATATACAATCCATCAAACATATATATATACAATCCATCAAAAAGTGTAATTATTATTTACAATAGTCTTATGTACTTCTTTGGCCAAGCAATTGTACTTCTAACAGCATCACTCAAATAATGAATTTCTGATGCTGATCTATATAAATCAGCATCTTCATTCACTACCTTTACAATCCAAACTCTCCAACAATCAAAGCCTAGTGGGAGGCCATGAACTTTAGCCTTAAGATCTATAGAAGAAATCTTTCATACTGCTACAACTTCTTCATCTCTTTCATTTTCGGGATGTCAATTCAATAATTTGCATATAGCATTCTTAGTAGGCAATTTTTCTTGGGTGGGCTTGCTACACTGTTGTGACAACATAATACATAAACAAATTAAAGATAATATAAACATTATAAGAATAAAAGTTTATAATCAAAGTTGGGTTCAAAATATAGTTTACTTGTAGTGTTTGAGCTTTGGAATGTATCATATTCATGGCTCTTCCACTTGGGCTTTGAAGCTGTTAAACCATATCATAAAATATATTTCACTATATAAATTTAAATAATAAATTAAACTGCAAATAAAATTTTAGCCTAGTTGTCACCTGTTGAGATTGCATTAAGAGCATGGTAGTCAATGTTTCAACTCTTTCCTCTAGTGTATCCATTTTCTTTGATTTTTCTTCAAGAGTATTTATCCTTTTTGCTTGACCTTGAATTATATTCTCTAAAACCTTTATTTTTCCATTACTTTGAATTTGAGCATCAACCTTTGAAGGTGTTGCCCCAAATCCAAGACCTTGAACTCGCCCATGACGCTCAGGTCCCAATACTTTAGCAATGGCATCCTCTCTTAAGTTATCTCTCTCGACTGAATTGGTGGTAGATTGACTAACGTCATTAATGTTTTCCTGCATTCACATAAAGACAAGTAAATTAACTTAATAACTTTCTATTGTTATGTAATTTCAATATATATAACTACATATCATTTGCTTTAATGATTTACTTACAATTGCTTCTTGAATTGCTTCATTTAAAGGCTCACAATTCTTTCTCAAATGACCCTTTGTCCATACATCTACTCTTGCAACTGAATCTGAACTTTCATTGGCCTCCTTCTAAAATATGAAAAAGAGTAACATTTACAACATATATGCTTATGTAAAAATACAAAGAGGAAAAATAAAATGAAGTACGTGCCAAGACCATTACCAATTCATGCTCCAAACGAGCATAGCCCTTCCTACTCATTGTGCGCAATAGTTTTTGACTTTCCTCATTTCACTAAACTTTTTGCTTGTTGCCTAATAAAATGAATATATTAATAATAATGAAAAAGAAGAAATCATTCAAAATTTAAAGTATATATATAATAAACACACAACAAACCTAAAACTCCTCTGATAATCTTTCTTCAACAAAAGTATTCCACTCTTCAGGAGACATCACATTACTAGGCTTAAAATATTTGTTTACAAAGTTTCTATCTTTTTTTTTTCATTACTTCTCTAATTGTTGTAGAAACTTTGGACTTGTATTGCCTCCAGCTGTGTCCCATCTTTTGCAATATCATAGCCTTATTAGACTTGTCAACTACAAATCTTGTCTGGTATGCACGAAAAAAGGATAAATTAAAGAATTTCTACAAATAAAGTATTAAAATCTCTTAAGAATAAATAATTCAATTATACACATACCTCAATTAACCTCCAAAGTTGTTCTTTATTTTCTAGAGCCACATGATGTCAATCTTTAATTACTACAAGCACAATGTAGGATGATAGCTTCTCAGAATTAGTTGACACTAGCTGCCCTCTTTCATTGACCTTAACTTCCATTCTAGGAGCATGTCCCAAAACCAAACCCATCCTAGTAGGTCCACGCTTCTTTGTTGTTGTGTTATCAGTCTCTGTTGCTTTTGCACTACTTTTTGTTTTGGGTGATGATCTTGGTGAGTTGGAGTCCTCATTAGACAGTCTTACACCTTCATTCTCGGAATGATTCATTGCAGCCAACATGGCTGTCCATTGCTTCTTAGCTCTCTTCTCAGCTTGTTTGGAAGACTTGAAAAAAATATATATTCATATATATAGAATTATTTGTCTCATAATATTCACATAAACTTGAAAAAAAATGCATCATTATGAGTATCATGTCACTGAAAATAAAATACTCACTTCACCAACTTCTAAAGTCTTCTTTTTTGTCATAACAACTATAGAAGATATAATATGCCTGTTGATACAAAATGCAAAGGAATTAACTAATTACTTCAGATGCAATAAATAACTATCATATAATTAAAAAGTAGGATTTAATACACAATCCAAGCATATAAATTCAGACAAATTCAAGAACAACAACAAGAACAACCAAAAAAATAATAATAGTAATAGAAGAACAACAACAGTTACCAAACCCACAAAAAAGACCAACCGTTACAAGCAGAGCTTTCATTCCCAAATGCAGAAGTAAATATTTTGTTCCCTACTACCCGAACAACAACAAATGAAGATCAACAAAAGAAAGACAAACAAAGAAGATCGATGAACTGAAATGCACAAAGAAGAAGACCAACCGTTACAAGCAGAGCTTTCGTTCCTAAATGCAGAAGCAGATATTTCGTTCCCAACTATCCAAAGAAGGACAACAACAACAAATGAAGATTAATAGAAGAAAGACAAAAAAAGAAGATCGATGAACTAAAATGCACAAAGAAGAAGACCAACCGTTACAAGTAGAGATTTTGTTCCCAAGAAGCAGATATTTTGTTTCCAAATACCCAAAGAAGAACAACAAGAAGATTAACAGAAGAAAGATGAGCAGTGAAAATCGAAGAACTTAAACGCACAAAGAAGACGATCGAAACAACAGTAACTCTGAAGAAGATGAGTATTCCCGCGTGATTTTTTTCCTTTTAGGGCGGGAGCTGGTTTTTTTTCTTTTTATATTTTTTGTAGTATAATGTCACAATAATGTATGAATAATGTGAGTATAACGATTGTTCGGTTGTTGATACAAAAATGCAGGGTTAACATGTGAATAATGCAGGGATAACATGTGAATAAAATGCGGTATAATGTATGCATAACATATGAATAATTATGGAATAATGTAAGTAATGGTAGAGGTATAACATACCAAGCAACGGATAAATACTTTAAGAATGGTATAATGTAAGAATAATAACTAAATAATACTACAATAAAATTGTTCGGTTGTTTTGGTTAAAAATTGCGGAGATAACATGTAAATAATGCAGGGATAACATGTGAATAAAGTTCGGTGTAAAGTATGTATAACATATGAATAATCATGAAATAATGCAAGTAATGGTATAATGCAAGAATAATATCTGATTAATGCGAGTATAAAAATTGTTCGATTGTTGATATGAAAATGTGATATAAAGTATGCATAACATATGAATAATTATGGAATAATGCCAGTAATGGTAGAGGTATAACATACCAAGCAACGGATAAATACTTTAAGAATAGTATAGTGCAAGAATAATAACTGAATAATACGAGTATAAAATTGTTCGGTTGTTTTGGTTACAAATTGCGGGGATAACATGTAAATAATGCAGGGATAACATGTGAATAAAGTTCGGTATAAACTATGTATAACATATGAATAATCATGAAATAATGTGAGTAATGGTATAATGCAAGAATAATATCTGAATAATGCAAGTATAAAAATTGTTCGATTGTTGATATGAAAATGCGGTATAACATATGCATAACATATGAATAATTATGAAATAATGTTAGTAATGGTAGAAGTATAATGCAAATCATTATTAACCATAATAATGGCAAATGATCTTGTTTTCTTAAAATGTCAAATAACAATTGAAAATAAGTAAAATAATATAAGAACATTCTTTCAATACATTTCATATATTTATCTATGCTATATATAATAGAATCTTTTTACATTAAAGCGAATTTAGACATAAATTTGATTTTTTGACTTTAGTCCATTTATTTATTAAAATTTTAGCTTTATCATTTAAAATTAATAATTTAGTACTTTTACATATAATTATTTATACATGCAATTACTTAAATAATTGCTTATATATGTAAATAATGTGACATACAAATATCTATATATCTATATATATAATTGTTATACATTCAATTATTGATATAATTATTGATACAATTATTGATATAATTGTTTATACAATTATATATATATATATTATACATAAAATTATTTATATAATGGATATAGTAGAAACAGAGGAACAACAATTTTATACTTCCATTATTCGATTCTTATTTTAACATTATCGCACTACATATATATATATATACAAATAACATGGTATATATATGGTGTATATATATATATATATATATATATATATATACACACACCATGTTATTTGTATACCATGCATAAATAATTACACGTATATATACACCATATATATATATATATATATATATATATATATATACCATGTTATTTATATATCATGCATAAACCATTACGTGTATATATACACCATGTTATTGTATATATATATACTTATACGTGATATACAAATAACATGGTGTGTATATATATATAATATACAAATAACATGGTATATATATATATATATATATCTGTAATCAATTATATAAATAATTGTATGAAATTATTCTCATATTATTCACATGTCATTCCCGAACTTTCGCAACAACCAGCCAAACAATCTTCATCCCCAGATTATTATGAAATTATTCTCACATTACACTGCTATTCACATGCATTATACATGAATTATTCGTTTATTATACTTGCATTATTCAGTCATAAATAAAGTACACACATATATATACATATATATATATATGCGCGCATGTAATACCCCAAAATTTTGTCAAATAATTTAAAATAAATAAAATAATTTTAAAGATTTTAAGAAATTTTGAGTGCAAATGGTGGGTTGGCACATGAAAAATAAAATAAATTGGAGATATAGTGAAAATTAAACAAATAAAACCTTAATTTGATAATTAAATGAAGAATTAAGGT
>JAJIYU010006560.1:0-20480 GCA_030144865.1 Tinospora cordifolia
TCATATTCACATCATTAATAATTTTATTTTGTAGTATAATTATATTTTTTGACAAACACGTCATGAGCTCATGTTGTAAATAAAATGTGAAAATTATGCCAACATTTAAATCTTTCAGAAAGGGAGGAAATTGAAAGGATGTGATCTCCTTTATGGTATAATTAAATTTTTTTAATAAATTTTTAATATAAAAATAATATTTTCATATACATGATATAAATTATCTTTTCAATAAGAGATAAATAAGAGTATGTAAAAGTTTTTTATCAAATATTATACTTTTAAATAAGAACTTTTAGGTTATTACTATCAAACACTCAGTTTTAAATAAATTCTTATTTATAAGCTCTACTACAAAAAATCTTAAAAAATGAGTACTAAATATTTAAGAAATAGAGTTATCAAACATGTCCTTAGTAATTACTTGAGTATTACCATCATTTTGTTATTATATATTATCATAGATGTTAGATTATATCTATATATATAATGACAAGAAGTTAAAGGAAAAAAATACTTATTATAATTTGTTTATACTAATGAAACATCTACGACCCGAGGCCCTAGTTGAGGAAGATTTTAAAAAAATAATTTTGTGTTTCTTAATTTAAAGATTTTTTGAGACTTTTATATGGTTGGGGCATTTTCACAGTATTTAAAAACTATATTTTAATTTAACTTTAAAATTTGTAAAAGCAAAACAAGAATATAATGAAAAAAATGTTTCCTTGCTCTCTCTCTCTCTCTCTCTCTCTCTCTCTCTCTCTATATATATATATATTTATATATATGAAAAAAAATCTATTTCTATGAACTATTATTGAATACCAAATGGGCTCTTATAAATCTCACAGTATTGCATCATTAATATTAATTTTCTGGTCACATCATACTATATATAATAGAGATCTATTTATTTACCTTGGTAGATGCTACAATTAATTAGTGATAAGTGTGACCTAAGAAAAAGTCTTAAACATTGGTCCCCACTGCAAAGCTCTCTATTCCAAAAGGCAAGTCCACATTCTAAAGGAGTGTAGTTTTACCCAAAATGGATTCAATCGTAGCTTCCTTTATTTCCTTTTGCAACCAATGGCTTGAGTTACAATAAATACTCCTATTTCTTTTATTTTGCCTTTTCTAATCTTTCTATCACATTAGTCAATCTCATAATTTTTTTTTTCCTTTTTAATTGTTATTATCTTTTGGTCTGTGTGAAAAGGTTGGATTGGTTTAGACCTCAAACTGTAAACCAAATCGACACGCATTTACTTGAATTTTTTTAAAAATCGAAATCAAACCGATCTGTCCTTCAAATTGAATCAATCTGAGCCAAGACTATTCAATTTGGTCCAATTCGGATTCATCAATTTTGAATTTTTATAACTCGTAAAAAAATACATAATCAAATGATAATACAAATATTTTATTGTATCGATACTCACTTCATATTGAAAAAAACAAGTTATAATAATTCTACTATTTCAATAGCAATATTCGTTTATATATCAATTGAAGTTGCATGTAATTTATAAGTTGTAACTATCTTATTTTAAAAAAATAATCTTATTTTTAGAAAAATATTTCTTTTTTGAAAAAAAATTTATTTCAAAAAATACTTTAAAATATAGTTTGACAAAAAAAGATCGGCGATTGTGTCAAATGTGATATAAAAAATCAAAAGAGATAGTTATATCATAACAAATTGAACCAAATTAATATGTTCCATTCAATTTGTTTTATTATCAGTTTTTCATACTATAAATTGTAAATCAAACCGAATCAATCGGTTTTCTTAAACCCCAAATCAAATTTGAATCAAACATCATAAAACTGAACCAACTGATTTGGATTGATTTTATGTGAGAGGTATTAGAGTTAAACGAAATAGAGCTGTATGAATTAACTTTTCCAAATGAAACAGATAAATGAGGGCATGTTCAAATTCAAACTCGGGACGTAAACCTTAACTCTACTTATACTCAATTCCTCAACCAATAGAGCCACCATTTGTTGATCTTCCATTTCTTTTTTATTCTTGCAGTTTTCTTTACAAACAATTACAAGTATAAATATTCCAAAAATAACATGATAAGGAAAATCATTTAAAAAAAATTAATGAAATAGAAAAGTAAGGCTAACTTGAACAGTAAATAAGAATTTAGTCTCTTCTTTACATTATTAAATTTATAAGTCATGCATAGAGCACCCGAGGAAAATAACATGTTGTATTAAACAATGACCCTAAAATCTAAAGCCGAGTTGAATGTGGATGATATTTACGAAAACAACAACAACAATAATGATAATAATAATAATTTCTTAAATTTGGATTGTCTTGCACAAATAAAACTAGTTGCTCTTTATTTTATTTTATTTTTTTTGGTTCCCTACGAGATATCTTCGGGTCAGCTTAACGTGAACCTTAAGATTAAATCTCCATTCGGCTTACTAATCTGCTCTCAATTAAGGGTTGCATCTCTTGGTGAGAGTTACTGCATTCATGAAACTCAAAATCGAAACTTCACTTAAGTGGAACGATGAATGGACCGTCGAACCTACAGCTTATGTTCAGCATATAATCTTACATAAACATTAGGTTACTTCAATGATATGCATTGGAATCATTTCACTTGAAGTTAGAAATTATTTTTGCCACTTTATGATTTTGCCATTATGTTGACCTTTCAATCTTTCTCCTTATTTCAACAATCTCAAAAGAAAAAAAAAAAAGAATGATTGTACCAAGGAATTGAGGTGTAGTTACCCAAATCCGACCTCATCCCTACATCATCTCCACTCAATTATTTTCTCAAAAAGCGACATTTGGAAACAATGGAATTAAAAAGAAAAAAAACACATCAATAATCATTTGAATAGGAGATAATATCTAACCAAATAACCATATCCTCTGGTCAGAAATAAATGTGTATTGTTTCACACACACTCACACACATTATATATATATATATATATATATATATGACATGAAAACAAATAAAAAAATAAAAAAATAAGTTTTTTTTTTTTTTTTAATTTTCCAATGATGTTGCTTTATATGACGTGAAAACAACCTTACAAGCAGAGGAAAAAAACAAAAGGAAGATGATAACAAAGAACAAAACAAATGAAAGCAATCTTCCTCTCCCCTTCCTTCTTTCCTCACCCTTCCTCTCTAAAATAATTCTTTCTCCTATCTTCTTCTTCCCTATTCATATTCCAATCTCTCATGGATCCAATTATTTGGTAGGTAATAGACTCTATATAGGGTGTGCAACTTTTAGGGAGCAAATACAATTGGGTCCCCTATATACCCATTTTTAATATATATATATATATATTATTTATTTATTTATTTAATTTTCTTTTCTTAAAATTATGTAGTGTTGTTATAGACTCTCCCCGCTCCATTAAAATCTTGTCAAGCAACCCCACCAGCCCACTAAAAGGACCCCTCCCAAGGAAAGAAGACATACAATTTATCATATTTTCTCACAAAAGTGTGCTGTAAAAGAAATATTAAAAAGGTGAGTAAAGATAAAAGAAAAAGGGTTCTCTATATGTATATTTCTAAGTTGAACCCCCCAGGACTTGGCCCTCAAATAAAAAAATAAAAAAAAAAAAAACTTTTTTTTTTTTTGTGTGAGAGTTTTAATTAAGTAATTTATTAACTGTTTGATGTCTAAGAACAAGAGGAGCAACAAGAATAGCAACTCCAAACATGATCCTGCAAATGATACAAGCTGGCAATCCAGGTTATTCTTGAGGAGATTCGTGGTTGGATCTGACAGATGGGCAAGAGTAGTAGTGAAACACTTGTTCTTCTTCTACTATTACTACTAGTAGCAGTAGGGCATGCAAATCCTCAAAAGGGGCTGCTTCTGCTGCTTTCTTTCCGCACCAACAAAACTCCTCTTTCCTCTTCAATCACTTCTTCCATATCTGATCAGTAAGTTCACCTTTTTTTTTTTTTGGAATTTCTCTTCCCATCATTAATTTTCTTTTTCCTTTTAGTTCTACTTCTTTGATTGAAGCTGCTGCTTTGTTTTTTTAGCTTCATGCATTAGAAGTGGCCAAAAATCAGTTATTTTATTTTTTATTTGAATTTGGGTTTTCTGATACTGTGTCAAAATTGTTCCAAGATTTCTTTTTTATTGGACTATTTGATGTTTGGTTTACTCTCTTACATACCCATTTGCAAAAAATGTGTTTTTCTTCTGATTTCCGCCCCTAAAAACCAAAATAACAGGGTTTTACTCTGCTAAAAATCGCTGCTTTTGTATTGTTATTTTTATTTAATTATTTTTTGGCTTTGTGAATGAACTGGTTTCGGTTCTAGTTTTTGTTTCTTCTTCTTCTTCTTCTTCGGTTGTTTTTGTATTCGGGGTTTTTTTTAATTGATTTATTTTGTTTGCATATGCATTTAAGATTGTTATTTGTTATTGATGTTTTTGCAGGTGCTAGTAACGCATGCGTTGTACTGCTCTGGTACAGGGATTTCTCCTTCTGATTCAATAGTTAATATGCTTTCATCTTTATAAGACTCTCTCCCTCTCTCTGTCACTCTCACTCTGTTCCCTCTTATTTCAAAGTAGAGCTGAGCTTTCATGTTGTTTGTCAACTTGGTAGGTAATATTGTTTTTTCAAGGCTATTTTTTATTTCTTTTCAGCAATTTTGGACAATCCTACCTTTGCTCTTCATGTTTATGTTCAGGATTTGTCTACTACATTTCCCCCTTTTTTTAAAAAACTTTTTTCTATGTTGTAGAAATTCTTGCATTGCTTTATGGATTCTATTGAAGGTGTTCTATTCTAGTTTTGGCTTGAATTAACTTTCTTTGTCTATTTTAGATATTAGTTATACACCTTGGTCGTACAATTGTTTTAAAATATATTTTTCCTGTTATCTATGTGTTCTATATACTCAAATGTTGTCTTTTTTTTTTTTTTTTTATAAATTTTAAAAAGGAATTTTTTCTCTCATTTGTTTATTTATTTGTAAGTGTCATCTGATGCTACATTCCTTGTGGTTTCTTTGGGTTGCTTGTCACCTCTCTTTGTGATTACTTCTAATAAAACTAAAATTCTGAATTCGATTTTTGATGATTTTCTGCAAGTTTCACTACTTTTGCTTTGTTACTTAGCTTTTGCTGCACTGAACAGCTTAAGATAAAATCTGGGCTTTTCATAATTTTCCTCGAGAGCACCTATACTGCGGTCAAGATGAACCAAATTACATAACCTTTAACATCTCAGCTATCCTGGCCTGGCGGGCTGCCATAGCATTGTTCTTTTGTGTTTATACCTTGCAAATTGATCTCTTCTATAAGAATGTAGTTTGTGCTCGTTCCACTTTGACTTGTGCTTGGTTCTTATTTTTTGTAACTTTATGTTGTTCAATTTGTAGCGATATGATGTAATTAGGTGGCTATGCGTTTCCACTTAAATTTTCTTTCCTGGAAGTAGGCGTGTTGTTTATGTCCATTTGGTAATTGTCATTTTGGGTGTACTTTCTTGGTCTACTGCTGTGTTCTCTTAATCTGTGTGTGCACTTGTTTGACTATCTAGATGAATAATAATAATTGACTATAATATGATTGCTCAAGGACTCTTTATCTCACAAATTTCTTCAGGACCAAACTTTATGATGGTTCTGCATATGGTAGGAAAGCATTTGACTCAAACTTTCATGAAACCACTGGTTCGGTCCATATAGATGTTGTACGTGTCAGTCATATGTGAATTAGATATGTGCACGGATGCCTACTTACAAAGTTACAAACAACATAAATCCAACAACGTAGAATGAATTTTGAATTATATCTCTGTTTAAAATACTCTAGAGATCTATCTTATATTGAATTAATAGCTCTTGTATTTTTGTCTAAGAAAAAATATACAAAGTATCCTTTAAATTTAAGCATGTGCCATATCCTTTGACTGTTGTTTGAGAGCTTTGTGCTTGTCTTTTGCTCATTCTTGAACTGTTTATGATTTTTTGGGGCTTAGCTAGCAATTCTATTTTATTTATTTTTTGCTTGTGCTGTGCATTTTTAGAAATCGCCATATTACTTTCATATGGTCATTATAAAGATTCATGTATGTTTTGATGAAAAGTATGATAAATATATATGAATGAATATGTCAAGGTTTCACTATAATTGTTATTTAAGGTGAAAAATTTGTCCCCTTTACTCCTATATATATGCTTTTTCTTGCTTCTGCCTTGCTGTCACCCCTGGTAAAATCTGGAAGCTCTGTGTCTGTGGAAATGATTTAGAAATGTTGGAAATCTATTCTGAACTATATCATTCTGATGCATTCCTCAGCGAGGAATTATAGTTCGAGTTGACTTTGTTTCGATAAATCTTTTGAAGTTTGTTAGAAATGAAATGATGATCGCGAAATTTGATGATAGTGTTGAACACTATATGTGGTGAAAATGTTGGAAATTATAAGAGAGAGAGAGAGAGAGGGAGGGAGGGAGGGAGGGAGGGAGTACGTTATGTTTTCATGGATCACAATTACCTTATGTTTTCATGGATCACAATTATTGGAGTTATGGGATTAGCTATATGAATTTACTTCCTTCACTTTTTTCTATCCTTCAATACCTTTATTGTCTGAATACCTTATGTTTTCATGGATCACAATTATTGGAGTTATGGGATTAGCTATATGAATTTACTTCCTTCACTTTTTTCTATCCTTCAATACCTTTGTCTGAAACTTTGTGTTCTCTTTGACAGTAAGCTAGCTTCATTGTGTTGGAGATATCTTTGACTTCTCACATACTGAAATTGTTAGATATCTTTGACTTCTCACATACTGAAATTGTTAGCACAGTTCATTTGGACCTTTTCAATCAATTACCTTCCTCCAAAAGTGCTCATTAAGTGTGCTCTAGAGCCATAATGCTTTCTCACATTCCACATGGTAATCTTAGCTCAAAGACAAGTCATCATTTATGCAAAGTAACTTTAGGCATCTTTGATGTGTGGTGAAATGGTTGACAACGAGGGAATCTCAGTTAGCCCTTCACATGCAATCCAACAGTTGCAAGCAGGCCTTTCCTTCACATTCACCTGTATCTGTGATCAACAAGGAGTCTCTCAGCTTTAATACCGTTCTATGGTTTCCCAATTGCATATGATGTGTTTTTGTTTCTGTAGCAAACATAACCTCGTGACAGTTTTTGGTGTTTGTCAGCCTCTTCATGTCACCTGGCCAAGGCCACAGATTGAGCCTAGTAATCATGGTTACATCCTTATCTCAATTGTATTGCATTCAACAACTATGGTTGTCCCACATTAAAAAAGGCTCTTCTAGGTTCACTTGTGTATGTATGGGCTACTATTTTGAGGAATGTTGATGTGTTTTCAAGCTTGTAGGTGGCATGCTTCTTGAGTACGATGTTGGCATTCAGTTTTCAAGACTGTAGGATTACCAACAAGCTTGATTCAGACATTAAATTTGCTCGATAACGTCACATTATATTCCCAGATCTCTGGGCATGTGTATTGGGGTGTTGCAATTTATCTAATGAGTTTTAAGCTTTGATGTAAACATTTTTAGAGCTTCAGAGGCCAGAAGAATGTAACCCCTAATTGCTATGGAAAGCAAATAATGATGAAATATGCACTTACTTGGGAAATCTATGATTTTTAAATACCTTTCAACGAGAGATCATTGGGTGTATTTCATTGAACAATTTTTGTTTTCTTTCCTTACTTTAATGGCAGTTCGTTCATCTTTTAGGGTTATTCGTGTTGTTTGGTCTGGAAGCCTTTGTTCTATTCTTGTAGTCTTTGGATCTTATGCAACAACTTTTGTAATGATTACTATGCTTTGCTACTGCATGTTATGATGTTAACTATGTTCCTTTTTGTATGAGATTCTTGTGCCAAGGAGATACATCCAGGTACCATAATATATTACCCAGTGGAATGTTGGCATCTTATTGGACCAATATTACACTTAATATGTTTCATTCAGTATGATACTTAAAATGTTTTGTGGCAAATAACTGGAAATTCAGCAGATGACTTTAAATGTTTCACTTCAAATAACTGGAAATTCAGCAAATGCCCCTCTATTTCTCAAGTAAGATTAACATTCGGTCATAAAAAAAGTGTTCTTTCTTTTCCAGTTTTCCATCCCCTAACCATTTTTTAATTTTATTTAGTAGCTTGGGTTGTTTGACGAAGAGATAAATAGTGCCTTCTTAAAAGTCTACGTTTGTCTTGTTTGTTGAAGATCAAGTGATCACCATTGGTGATAGGTCTACTGAGGTTACTAGTTCAATGCTCCACCAAATTAAGCTATGCTTATATTGGAGTTTTACTTCATCAGATTGCATCTTTTGTCTGGGTAAAGATTGCCGATTTATGTCATTCTCTTTCAATTTCTTAGTTTTAAGGCTTCTTATATATTACTTGGTAGCTTTTTAGAAGTGTTCGGTCTTGATATTTGTCTTTAGGAAGTTATGGAGAAGAGGAAATAGAAATCGAAAGTATTGCGTGACCTTTCACCCAAATATTAAGAGTTATTCGGGTGTAAATATTGTGGAGATGGTTCTGATGGAGGTGTATTTAAGTAAAATACCATCTGGCGTAGACCTAGAAGAATGTCAAAATTTGTATAGAAGTGACAGATGGAGCTCATTCTTCTAAAAAAATTATTGCAAGGATGTGAAGGAAGGAAAAGTAGAAAGAAGCGAATGAGACGAGATGTTTGTAAGTAGAAGAGGAAGAGATGAATGTATTGGTCTTGATGTTGATGTTGTGGATGGTGGTGATATGGTGTGAAGCAAAGCTTCCCAAGAAAGAAAGGGACTATTGGTAGTTCTTTTATTTACAGAGCTCAGCAAAGTTCCTTGAACAAGCAATTACAACAGAGTGAAGGTGCCAAAAAAAAAAAAAGAAAACTTCTATTATTTTAATAGTGCCGCTTTATGGTTAAAAAACCTTGGTTTTGCAGAATGGTCCTAGCTCTTTTGACTTTTGTGTGAGGATTCAAGCTTCAAGTGGTCACAATAATCCTTTGCTTGAAAATAAAATGAAACATGCTGAGAGGTTTCTTTTAGAGATTAAATGAAATGGAAGAGGATTAACTGCCGCGCACAGCATTATGTTAGATGGGGTATGACAAATATTTGGAATACAGCTCTAATCATAGTTTCTTGGTGAATGGTCTTGAGGGGGTTGCATTGAAATTTTTTACGAGCCTATTAAGAACAGAATTTTTGTTCCTTGTTCTTTTTTAATTTTTTTTTTCGAATTTTTTATTTAATTTTGCCATGGGGGTCTGGGGAAGAAAATATTTTTCGGGTACTCATGGATGAGGCTTTAGCTTAAGTGATTGCAAGATTGATGTTGATGGAAACAAGAAAACACTCGTTTTGGTCGTCTCCTTGTGTGATGTGCTGCTTAGACTTGATGCTTGAGCATATTGGGAAGCTGCTTATCCTTGCAGATGTAATCAGTAAGTGTTGAAGAATTATGTTATGCATGTTCATCCATTGTGAGGTAACCCTAGTGATGGTGGATACCTTTAATTTAGTTTTGCTCTTTAGCTTGTATATATGCCTTGTAGGTTTGACTCCTAGCATGGAAAGAGTTAAGCTTATTTCTTGAACTAGTACAAAAGGATGTGCTAGATGCTCAATATTTGGCTGAGTAAAAGAATAAGTTTTTCGAAGTAGGCTGAGCCTTTGAAATACGCAAAAGATTGTGTTTGTCTATTTTCTTTCTTGTGCTTCTATTTTACATTGCAAACTCAAAATAATTGAAAATTGGCTAAAGTTGCTGATAAACTGATTTACCCTGTGAAGTTCATATGTATTGGGTTTAACACTTACTTGACCATGCAATGGGTCAAGCCACTTTTTTAACATTCTGTTTTTGTTATATATATTATGGTGGTTACCTTTGATTTGATGTTCAAGGAGCTGCAATATGCTTTTTCTTTGACTAATCTTTGGTGACATTCAAAACTATAAATTATTATTTTTTATCCCTACGTGCTTCATTTCTAGTCGTGCTTTTCTTTTCTTCCCTAGCTTTTCTTTGTATTGTGTTTGCAAGTGTTTTATCTTGCTTGACTAATTACAGGTGGGCTTTCCTCAAGCACAATCATATCAGCCCCTTGTAGTTGTAGACCTGAAGTAAAAATAGTTGGAACGCTTGTAGTTATTGGATTCCCAGTTGCAATGTATGCCTGAACATTGTCCTTGGATTGCCAATTTGGCATTCGCGCTTTGGGTTCTCAAAAGATTGAACTTATGATTAAGGCTCATCAAGGAAAACAGTAGCAATCTGAGGTTTGCAAAAGATTGAACTATAATTTCTTCCAAATATCTTGAATCTTGAACGAGGTTCTAGGTGACTTAGTAGGAATTATAATGAGCAAAGTCTGTTATCACTTGAAATGAACATGAAAGTGGTAAAAATGAGAGGCAGATCAAGATGGAAGTTTTTTGAGAATTCCTGGGATTCCTTTAGCTTCATTATCCAACCATACTTCATATCTACATTGAGGAAAGGTAGCATGATCATGTTCTAAATGGAAAGAAAATTCTGCTATATGATGGGACTCCATACTAGGAACGAATATTGGTTTTTGGAAATCAGATTCTTTGTTGGACTTTCTGTTTATTGGTAATCAACATATTTTAGCCCTCTCAATTGCCTTCTGGTGGTTGTCTTTTGATTTCTCCAGATAATGGTCAGTGTTCTTTCATGTCCTTTTAAAAATTCCCATAAATTTCAAATTTCCTCCCTAATTTCTACAGATTTCTTATTTACTATCATCTGGGTTTCCTTTACTTCCTAATAGCTACAGGTGTGCCATACTTATGAAATTATGATCGGTGTTCATAAATCCTGTGGAATATGTTCATCATCTCACTTGTTCTCCTTTCTTCTTCCAATCATTAATGATCATAAATAAGATTCTGTATCCTGCTTGCTTAAAGTTGGAGGGTTAAGGTTTCTCTGACTCTTAGCCATAGACATGGAGGTTCTTCCATTTAAAATTTATGGTAGCTTACAAAGGAAGGAAGAAATTCTATCTTTATGGGATAAAGTCACCCTCCAAGTGAATACATGCACCTATCAAGGCATTTGTGACACCCCGGTTTTAGGTCCAAATTTCTCGGTACATGATCATCGAGTCATCTTTTCCTAGAACCGATTTGTCAACTTTCCATTTCCTATTTCACTTTCTTCCGAAAGTATAACATGATTTATATGCAATGCAATCACTTCATTGTACATGAAATGCTCTAGAATTACCATTATCACTGATTTTCATTCATGAAAATAAGAAAGTTCCAAAATATCAAAATAATGCAGCGGTAAAGTCATTAAAACATTTAGCTAACTGTTGTCAGATTCATTTACCCAAAACAAGCAAGAAAAACTAACTTAAATAGTTGAAAAATTTTACATATATAAGTTATGAAATCACTATGAGTCCTGTGAAAGTATTGACATCAAGTTAAAACAAAAAGAGACGACTATAACAACCTCTCAATGAGGTGCTGATGTCAAGTCCTAAGTTTGTCAGTGAACACTCCTGTGAGTACCTGAAAAAATGAAATGAGAGTGAGCTCGAAAGCCCAATGGATCTTTCCTACACATCATCAATATTATGCAAACTAGCATTTAAAACATTACAAGCACTTTAAAACATTAACGTTGCAAACACTAAGTTGTTTGGTTATAATCCTAAAGACTGAAAGATTATCCACTCTCGATATTTCTTGTAATCCCCAAGTGAGTAACTCCCAGTATGCAATCCTGCTGTACCATCATGATTTCTCCATTGGCGTAATCCTGCTTACCACTATCTAGTGGCGCTATCTAGCTTACCACAATCTAGTGTTAGCTATCTAGCTAACCATCATGACATGCTCTCCAGGTGTTAGCGCTATCAATACCCAAGGCGAGTACTCTGTGGTACGCTATCCAGCTCTATACCACGAGATTACTATCTAAGAAAGGGTAGCACAATCTTGTGTACCAACATCTGAAGGCAAAGTTTGCTATCTAGCAACACAAGTTGGAAATATCTACGATGTGTCCAGACTAGTGCACATGTTACACTGTATGGAGAGGTACAGTACGCTTGCGACAATCCGTCGCATCGTTATGTGGGATTCTTAAAATTCATGAATATTATTTAATTTTACAAACATTGGCACATTCAAACCACAACATCATGCTGGCAAAATAATGATGAAACCAAATAAATTGAATGTAGTGGTTAAATTAGAAATTCGATAAATCATGCCAGAGAACTAAAATCATCCATTCAAACATTCAATCAATCAATCACCAAGACAGTAGCAACAAAAATCCTATCACGTTGCTAAATTCCTAAACTAACAAACAAATGTTTTGAATCCAAATTTCACATAATAGAAATGAGCAAGGAAATCCCGCCCACCTGGATTTTTCAGATTTCTCTTGCTTCCGCCTCGTAGAGATTTCTTTACGTTCCAAAGTCGTTAATCTGCAATTTACAATCATAGTACTAAATTTCTAAGCTCTAATAATTTATTTATAATGAATTAAAGTAATTCCAAGTTTGGATATTCTTAAACTCTCGTATTTATTTTATTCTACACTAGAGTCTTTCTCAAAAATCCTTATTTTTGTTAGACCTCAAAATAAATATAATCTAGGATCACTGAACTTCTAGAATCTCCTTCAATACCATACTTTTAATTCCAAAAATAATTCATTCATATTTAGTAAATTTCGTTCCAATTAAAAAATAAGATCTCCACATCTAAAATTTTAATTGAACTCTAAAATTAATAATTATCATATAAGAAAGCTTCTAACTTAATCTTCTTCAACTTAAATAAATTAAATTTTAATCTTAAAACTCATTAAGAATTTCCATAATTCCCAAATAAATGATTTCTACTTAAATAAGACAGTTCCAACATCCCAATATTTGCATTCGACCTTTAAATAATTATTTCTATCAAAATAAGACTATTCAAATAATTAATATTCATATTTAAATCCCAAATTGTGACAAATAATTTAAATCTCTCATCTCGAACCTCCATAACTCTAAAACTATTGTTCATTCACCTCCAAAAATTCATTTAGATCATAACTAATAATTTGAAGCACTAAAACTTGAATTAGAGCTCCAATTTCAGATCTACGGGAAGTTCTAAGTATTTAAATCCCTTTCTTCATATTCAAATAAATCAAATAATAGATTTTTGAATACTTCTCTGAATCTTCGAACTCCCTTGATTTCGATTCATTCACCACATCACATTAAGTCAAAATAATAGTTCTAACCAAAATATTAAATAAGGCTCAAATCTTAGATTTTTCAACTGCTAAGAGTTCAAATTTTCTTATTCTCATTCTTCGCATTTATAATCAAAGGAAATAATTAATTTCAACCTATCTAAATTCAAAAATCCCAAAATATAAGTATTATACCTCTCAGATCTGAGTTTGCAAGTCCGTTGTGAGGGTAATTCTTCACATTTCTGGGTTCAAAAACTAGGGCATCGCCCTTCTCGTTTTGCTCTTCGCGTAGGAAATGCACCAGCAACAGTCCCCTTGTTCTTTGTTCGTACTTCATCAACAGCGGCATGCACGCTGCTTCTCTTCCTCGTCAAGCGACCAGATGCAGTAGCAACTGCCAAGCGCAGATGCGTTCTTCTTCTTTGAGCAAGAACACACCAGCAGCAAATCTGCAACAACTTCATCCTCTCCTTTGCGCACGATGCACAACACCCTTCTTCTTTTTTTTTGTTCGATTGCCTAAATCATAGAGCACCCATCACCTCTTCTTTGTTCTTAGCACAAATTGCACAAAGGATGCAGCCACAGCTGCATTTTCTTCTCTTGCGCGCGAAACACCCAGATCTCGCGTTCTTCCCTCTTCCTTGCGCATCAAAACGCGCCTCCTCTGTTCGTCGCACAAAACAAGCACTAGCAGCAAACTAGTTTCACTTCTTTGCACAACCATGCAAAGCAAGACGCACACAACAGTTTCGATCTTTCCTTCACCTTCCTCGTGCGATGATGCGGAGTAGCCACTGCTGCTTCTTCCTCGCGCACCAGCAGCTAGGGCTTCTCTTCTTCGGTCTTCGTTCGTGAGACAGAGCAGCAACACATCTGCTTCTTCTTTTTCGCCTTGCTCACGCACCAGATCTACATCACACACACACACACACACAACAGATGCAGTTCGTTCGTCATTCCCAAAACGCAACAACTGAGCTCGTTCGTCTCCTTCATCGCACGAGTAGGACGCAACAATAGTCATAGTTGCTGGTTTCTTCTTCTCTCAAAATCGTAGTAGCAGTTGATCCCTCTTCTTTCTTGTGTGACCAAAACACAGCAACAACTCAGCTGTGATTCTCGTTCTCCGTTCGCAAATCCCAGCCTAACTGAACGCAAGAGCTTCGTTCCCTTCACTCTTCTTTCTTGTTTGTGAAGCAAAAATGCACATAATAATTTTTTTTCCAGCTCTTGCCTTATTTATTTATTTTATTATTTCTCTTTTTTTGGTCTTTCTTTTAGCCAATAATCATACAAACATAACCATTTAAAAAAAATGCATTTTTCAATTATTAAAATCATTTTACTTTTCCTCCATTACTTTTAATATCAGGGGGATTCATGTTCCTGATTTATTTCTATAATTATTTAGTATTTTTAATTATTGTTGTCGACGTGTATGCGTGAATGAAATTTCGGGGTGTTACAGTATTGGTGGGGTCGTTGGGAAAGTTATGACCAAGGAGGTTGTCGGTTTGGTTCTTGACCCTCCTCCTTGAGCTTTTCCAAACTCTTCATGGTGGGCAAGTCCCTCTTATGCCCTAACAAGGAACGAAAATTTGACTTTGCCTCAAACTTCGACTTTTGAAAATTAGAATTAATTCGAAAGAATTTTTGTAAAAATTTGTTAAGTTAGAAAAATTCAAAAAAATACTATGTAAATGCTAAAATATGGATAATTTCTATGAAAAATATCAAAAACAAACATAATAGTTATATTTTACATATAAAAGTATACATATAGTGGTTTCAAATATATATTTTT
Source organism: Tinospora cordifolia (assembly GCA_030144865.1). Classification (NCBI taxonomy): domain Eukaryota; kingdom Viridiplantae; phylum Streptophyta; class Magnoliopsida; order Ranunculales; family Menispermaceae; genus Tinospora; species Tinospora cordifolia. Next base: position 15,091 of record JAJIYU010006560.1, read on the forward strand.
ACATTAACAATGTTTTATGCATATCGCACATGTTACTTAAAATTGTTGGAGAAAAGAAAAAAAATAAAGAAAAATTTATCGTTAAACCTTAATGGTCTTGCAAACATAAACCTGAGTTTTCCTTTCTCTTTCTTCTCTCAACTTCTCTCCTCTTAGGCTTTTAGCTTATTTTTCTTTTATCACTCTTCTCTCTATCGTCTCTTCTTCAAAGTTATAGTTTGTTCTTTCTCTTGGATAGCTACTCGCCAGTTATACATATCTCGTCTTAAATCTTTTTTATTTATAGAAAATAATTTTTTTTTATACAATCTCTATAATTATATTGAAAAATTTTTGTGCACCACGTTAATTCTTTTATTAAAAATACTCTTTTTCACTGTTTTTATACAATTCTTTTCTATAAAAACCTTCAAAACTTCAATTCTAAGTAAACTTCACCGATTTTTTGAAGATTTCAAAGAAATTTTGTAATTTTATAATTGCAGGCGAACTTCGCTTTGATTGTGCAAAGTACCTAATTAATTCGGCTAATTTCGACGAACTTTGGCTAATTTTCATACCATGTGCCATAGATCTCTTAGTTTTTGATCTTGTGGTCGATGGAGGCCCTTGTGGAGTACTCGAATATTAAGGATATTACAAATTCAAAAAAAAAAGGAAGAAAAATAAGTAAAAGCATGTTTTACATGTCTGATGTCTCAAGCTTGACCTCAAGTGTGATTCTTTGGGGCAAGATGGGGAGATTTTATTTCATGAGAATAGCCTTGGTAATTTTTCATTTCTTATTTTATCGTGGTTTTTCCTTTTCATAGCTTTTTTCAAAATTATTTTTTTACTGATGAAAAACAAGAAACTTTCTTCATTTGTATGAATAAGTGAGTTTATAGTATAATATGCACAAGTATATTGAGATACCGCGAACCCCAAAACACAAATTATAGGAAGACAAAAGGGCTTATCGTTTTAACCAATCCCCAATAAGATTCCATTGGATGGTTAGAATTACTAATTTGAATAGCAGTGAGATAAAAAAAAGAAATTATCCCATAACCACCCAACATCTATCTCCTTATCATCAAAGATCTTATTATTCCTCTCATTCGAGATAAACCCAAAAAAAACAATAAACAACAACCCTCTGATAATTCATAAATCTTGTAGGCAAACTAGGATCCATAGGAAAAGATCACAACAAAGAAATTGTGTAGAACATCCCAAAGAAATAAATCTCACCATTTACACCTTTCCCCACTTCCTTCACACAAACAAAACCAGCTAGGGAAAAGAGGTCAAATCTTCTATACTATATTGCCTATGTTAGCCGAATTCTTTTTAGCTTGACGTACTTGTGTTTGACACTTCCTGATATGACATGGATATGTGATATGTGTCCAATACTTTAGTTTTTGGGGTATTATTATATATATTCTCCAAGGGAAAGAAGAGAGTATGAAAGAATATAATGTGAATAGATAATACAGGCACATTTCTACCTATTATGTACAATAGTTCACCCTAGGAATTTTGCTTTTGAATTTACATATGCACTCCGTGTTTATGCAGAAGAATGGCTTGATAAGGCTCATGGAGAGATAATGAGGATAAATAGAAGAGGAAGGATTTCAGTATAGGTTACCTACCCAAGGGGTCAATGGGTGAAAAAATCCTTCTCATAGTAGGGAAGGAAAATGCACTTTCCATGGTCTAGATCTTTATGTATGAATGGCCTATATTGAATGAACTGGAATTCATGATTGGTAGTGAAAAGTCCCAAATAAAATACAAGTTGCACAAAGGGAGGCATGCCTTCCAATTTCTCACTTAAGACATTCTTTTTAAGTTTTCTTTTGCTTTGTTCAATTTTTTCTTGAATTTTGCTGTGCAATCTTTCAGCAATCGAGGCTTTTAGGTGCTAACTGCATTGAACTTGTAATAAATTATTCTTATTGATGGTCAAGGGATGATCATTGGTAGAGGTCTTACAAGCAACCAGTTCCAACAATTAAAAGGAGCAAGTTTAAGGCCATTTTCTTTCCCATCTATGTCTTTTGAGTATGCATACTATCTTCAAACTTTGAAATTATTTGATCCACGCAGGCGGTTGAAATTTGCAAACATTGTAAATGCAATCAAAGTATTCTTCTCATTAGAAGTTAGGTGTTAGGTTAACCTTTTAAGTAAAAGAAGGAAAGTATTACAAATGACAAATAGTAATGCTGAATTATACATTTATTATCAAATTGTAAATATACCAACAATAGCAAATCTGTAAACTCGATTTTTTTTTTTTTTTTTTTGTTTTTTTGAAAAAGAAACGTAGATCTTTCATTGATAATAACCAAAGGGGATGAGAAATCTCCATACAAAATCCAAAAAGCATGACAAGCTTAAGTCAACAGTGTCCCTAATTACATCCAAGATTGACAGAATTTGGAGACTGTTTTCCTAATTCCTAATCCATTCTTTATAGCTTTATCCTAAGCCTATTTTTGATGAAGAACTCCGCGCAGCAGAAAGGATCTCTGATCTTTTGAGGACTTGGTCATATCTATTTTCCTCATTCTCAAATATCCTCTTTTTCCTTTCTTCCCTAAATCTATAAACTCGATTAGTTTGTCACAAATGTTATTTAACAGTACATAGGATGCTTTGGGATTGCAAATATTTTGTCATTAGATTCTAAACTGTATCAAACATAACCTTGCTCTCTGTTTATGATCTGTATACAATTTTCTACGCCTGAAAATCTAGAAACACGGAATAGTTGAAACCCAAAACGGTTTCCTCTTTCTTGAAATTTACAAAGAAAGCATACTACTTTTAGGAAACAACAAAAAGGTTGTTTTTCTGAGTTTTGACTTTTTGGTTGTATTCTAGTTTCTGGATCATGAACCAAATGTATCCTACAAAGTTAACAATTATATATAGGGACTTTTGACAGTTTATAAACAGGTACTTTGACTCAAGAAAAAGAGCAAATCAGGCCTCAAACAAGCTCCAAGAATTTATCTTTATGGTTAAATTTGATGATGCTCCTTGGCTGAAATGTCAAAAACTCCATTCTTTCCTAAAATGATGAAAATTAAAACCTTGAGATTAAAATAAAAAGTATGAACTATTTTATTCTAATAATACTTAAAATTAGGACCTTTGAAAAGTAGATGCAAATGTCAATGAGTTTTTAGGAATTTCTCTTCCTTTCCTTTTCATTATAACTATATGTGATTTCTCACTACCCATGAAAGGCATTAAAATGTGGCTTTGAATTTGTATCTGTTGCGCAATCTCATAATAAGATGTTATGAAGGTAGGGTGAAGAAAAGAAGAAAACAATGAGTGCGGTGTCCAAAAGCTTTAAGAATAAGGTGCAGATTAAGCTCCTTTTTGTCTGAAATTGAAGCTAAGCCTAGCGGCACATGCCTAGCTTAGATGACTTCTAGGTGACTTCCAAGTTTTAAAACCATGAATGTGTGCATACTTCTCTTTTAGGGCTTGCTTTTCTTTTATGTGTTTGGTTTTTTCATGATATGCAACTCCGCCAGTTTCCCAAATGAAAAAGAAAAAGAAAAAACAGAAAGGGGCAACCCCAATTTTATGTGGAATTTGTTTTAGCTTGATATCATAAGAGATTGTTAAATCAATTCCATGTAGGCCAACTGAAGAATGGATAGGACAGGATCTTTGGATTTAAGAGGCCGGCACTCTGGATCAACGCAGTCAGACGAATCAGCTTTGGACCTTGAAAGAGCCTACTGTTGCCATCCAAACCTACCATCATCAAGTCCACCACTTCAAGGATATGCATCTGGTGGTCAGCATTCTGAAAGCAATGCAGCCTACTTTTCATGGCCCACTTCCAGTAGATTGAACGACTCTGCTGAAGGGCGGGCAAATTACTTTGGAAACCTTCAGAAAGGGGTGCTGCCTGAAGTTCTAGACCAGTTGCCAACGGGGAAGCAAGCTACCACCTTGCTTGAGCTCATGACTATAAGGGCATTTCACAGCCAGATCTTGCGTCGATGTAGTCTAGGTACAGCAATTGGTTTTCGTATTCGCAAGGGTGATTTAACAGATATACCAGCTATTCTTGTCTTTGTTGGCCGGAAAGTCCACAGGCAATGGCTTAACCACAATCAATGTCTCCCCTCAGCCCTTGAGGTTAGTAAAAGGTTTATCAGTTTTGTATATATATATATTTTTTTCTTTGTCGCTCACTGCATTTTCTCTTGTTTGCTCCAATTCCCTCCCTTCTGCTCGCTCATTTCCTATTTCTGTCTGGTTTTCTCATTTAAGTGAAGGGATGAGTGCAGGAAAGTTACTTTAGATGTTGATCTTTGTTTTTTCTTTTTCTTTTCTAATTTTTTTGTTCGATTCATTTGAAAATTGGTATGACTTTGAACCTGTGTAGGGACCAGGAGGTGTGTGGTGTGATGTGGATGTTGTGGAATTCTCATATTTTGGTGCACCAGCTGCTACCCCTAAAGAACAATTATACACTGAGCTTGTAGATGGCTTACGAGGAAGTGATCCATGCATTGGTTCAGGTTCTCAGGTACTTTTTCTGGTTCTTAGTAGCTGTAATCCCTTCTTTATATGATCATTGGATAGAAAGACGAGAACAGTTACCTAATAGGGGTTAGGACATGAGCACTTCTATATTTAGCTTAGTTTTCATCAGCTATTTTGCTTGGTCTACAATGATGGTCTGATTAACACTTTGCTTGCTCTACTATGATTGGCCTGGGTCCGAGGGGTAAAATTGAAGCCCTAAGGGGATTAAGACAAAGAGATCCAATGTCTCCCTTTTTGTTCAGTTTAGTGGTAGACGTGTTGGGTCGGTTGCTAGATAAAGGAAGGGAGATGCATGAGATTTGAGGATTCATGGTGGGTATGGACCAAGTTGAAGTTACACACTTGGAATTTGCAGATGATACTCTTCTATTCTTGGATGGAGTGGATGAAAACATTGAGAATGCCTTCAGAATAGTCCAATGTTTTTATTGGGCTTCAGGGATGCACATTAACATGTTCAAAACAGTATAGCGGGAATATCTACAGTTGAAGAGTGGGTGTGCAACAGATTGTAACAAGACTTGGATGTGAGTGAGGAGAATGACTGTTAAAGTATTTAGGGATGCTTGGTTCCCAAGCTTTTTGGGAGCTGGTGGTATCCAAGGTTGCTAGGAGGCTAGATGGGTGGAAGAGAGCGTTTCTCATTAAAGGGGGTAGACTTACATTAATTAAAGCGGTGTTGGATGCCTTATACATACTTCCTGTCAATTTTTAAAATCCCGAACGGAGAAGCCTCAAAGATAGAGAGATTGATGAGAAATTTCTTGTGGAAAGAGGGGGGGGGGGGGGGGGGGGGGGGGGGGGAGGGGAGGGGGAGG
>JAJIYU010006561.1:0-20416 GCA_030144865.1 Tinospora cordifolia
AAAAAAAAAGATAGAAAATAGGTGCAATCAATAATATGTCAAGCAAATTAATATTCCTTCTAATGAGTTTGATCAAGAATTATTATATATATACGAAAAGAAATTTCATAGGACTAAGCTTGCTAACGTGCTTTTTACACTTTCTTGGCAATGACAATTTTGTGATGGATTTATAGTTCAAGCGACCATCGGACCATGCATGCTTGCTTGCTTGGTCTAACGAGAGGCAAGAGGGGAAGAATTCATACTACAGAGAGATCGGATAGGTGTCTGCCTCTCTGGTGCATCTGGAGTATGGTTGTCTAGACACTCTCATACTGCCATTGTACCCATCTAACACCATCAGGCCTTTCATAGGATCACCTTGCCTTTCTATATATTCAATTGACAAGCCTTTTTTTTTTTTGCGCAAAGATCGAAGAATATGATTCTCCAACTATTTTTTACATGTAATTTTGCAAAAGCCTTTTGGTATGGAGCTTCTTTTATGTGCCTTGTTGATGATTGATTCCATGTGATTCATTCAACGATGTATGGGAATTAGTATTTCATTTTGTTTTGCTGTCGTCGGCTTATGGCAGTTATTAATTAAGAAGGAAACCTGAAAAAAGGCAAACATCTATTCTAAAAATTCTCCACCTTCTTCCCATTGAAGCCATTGATCTCCTGTCAAGCTTTTTCATGAAGTTGCTGAAAATACTAGCTAGTCAGGTAGTATTTACTAGCTAGTGTTTTGCTGTCCTCTCCCAGAATATTATCCCATGATTAATCATTTATTTCATCTAGCTCAAGTCTAGTCATCATTAATGTGCAATCGTTTGTAAATATGGACTCTAATATTTTGGTCAAATGATCCTTAATACCATTTGGTTCTCCTTTTTTTTTTTTTTCAAAACAAAAAAGGTTAATTCAAATTTGTTTTACAAGTTGCTGAAACATTAATGGGGATAATATAAAATTATCTTACTTAATAAATTATATACATCAATACTAACGAACCCAAAGCAGCTAGAATGGCATTAAATACTTAGCTTCCAGGAAGTTTCTTATCATTGCTTACTTGCTTGGATTAATTAGCTTGTTCCATTCAATGTTTGAACGAGTCCAAACTATACATCACCTCTATATATTTTGATGGTTTTTTCCTTTATCGAAAATCTGGCAGTTAGTATTTATTATTTCGACATACTAAAATGATTGAAGCAGAAAGCAATAATATCATATCCTTCCTTCTTCTAGATTGAGAGATTCCAATGGGCATCACAGGAACCAAACCATCACGCCATTAATGGCACAAGTCATGAAGTGCACACTCCATTATTATTTATTTGTCCCTAAGTCTTGATCATAAAATGACTACTGAGAGAGAACCCTGGCTAGCCGCTAGATTTAAATAAAATATAACTACAATAGTTAAATTAATTAGTATTATCGTTAACATTATTAGTGCTTTAAAATGAGTAGAAACTAAAAATTTATTACATAATTAGTTGTTGCATAGAACATACCGCAATGTTAATTAAATAGGAAAATTAATTTGGGTTGTTGATTAATTACTTTGCCTTGTCCGTTCAGACTATCCTTATATTAATAAGCATCAAAACCTCTATTAATTAAACGTCGAAACCCTTTTCAACGTATGCATCTTAGCTTAATTCTATTAATAGATTTGTTAGACTAGTATTATGTGAATTTCATTTCTCAAAGTTTGAAAAATAAGATGAACTCGATAAAGAAGTCCATCGCCTTGTGATCAGCATGGCGGAACAAGCATGTGTATATCACAAAGTTCAACAAGTGGCTTGACCATAGTTTGGTCACTGTGGCTGAGCTTGCAGAGAACTAAATTTGCCAAAGAGCTTGTTTACATAGAACCTTTCCAAATGAAAGTCCGGCTCGATCTATTACTCTAATAGCTCAATCTAACCAGGCTGGTAAAACTTATGAAGTTGATCTTTTTGACATAAATTCGGGATAGCTTCTAAAAAAGTGGAATTGAAATTATCAAATTAGTTAAAATATGAATTCAGAATTTCAGATAATCAACATATTTCTTATCAAATTAGAATTTTACGTTATTTGTCTCATATAAAATTAAAAATTACCTACGTGTTATTTTTATAAATAAGGACATCTTTAAGTTAAAAGACACAAGATAATTAATTAATTTAACAAAAAAAATTATAAAAAACTATAAAAAAAAATTTTTGATTTTTTTTCTTCAAATTCTTTGTCTTCTATGCTCTAACTAGCTTCTGTTGTTAATTAATGTTGTTATTCTTTCTTCAAGTGTGTCAAATTTTACGCTAGCTTTTTTCAAAAGCCTATTAGTTTATTATTTCATAATAAAATGTTCTCTACCATTTATAATACATTGGTTAAAACAATTAGCTCACAAAAGTAGTAATGTGACACTAAGTAATGCATTGGCTTGTCACATGGCTAGCGTTTATCTTTGGTTTTATCAAGTATGACGATCAGGGTCACGAAGAGTCATAAAAGACGATTAAACACAAATCGTTAAGCGTTTGAGAAACTTGCGTTCAATCATAGAAAATTGTGATTTTGAGCAGAAAAAAGTCTCCAAATTTTTGTGTCTTGACTTTTGAGGTTGTACTTAAAACTATATATTTTTCTTCTAAATGCTAAAGCAATTTCTCTTTCTCTAATCTCTTCTATTTTTTGAATTTTCTTTCTTTTTATTTATGAGTTGAGTGGTCAATTTTTTGTCAAACTATTTTACTAAATTAATGTGTTGCAGTCACTTAAAATAATATTATTATATTATAAGAAATAAGTATCAAAAGGCATAGTAGTGAAATATTATTGTTTTAAGAAAATAGAGTCACATTTTTATAACCTTTATTCGTAGTTAGTCTTTTTTCATTTCTAAACTGTTATTCTATCAAAATTTTGAGTTTTCATCCTTTTTTTTGTTTCATCCACCAATATAAGAGGAATGATCTCTGCGAGAACTCGATCATGTTTCACATAGTGATCTTCCAAACAAAAAGCTTTGTTAGCAAGAAAGTCTACACATTAGTTCCCTTCTTGAAGGACATGATGAAAATTGATTTGTCAATCATGCCAATTTACAAATTAATATCAGCAATAAGATTAGCGAAGGGATGATACATATAGTCTTCCATAGCAATGATGTCCAAAGCTATTTTGGAATTTGCATCCAAAATAATCTTGGGAAGATGAAGCTCCAAAGCTAATTGCAGCCCATGTTCTATGCCTTTTGAAGTTATGCAATAATGTTGGAACAAGTGCCTAAATGCCCAAAACAGCTAGATACCCAATCTCCTTTCCAATTTTGTATGATAGCTCCAAAAGAAGCTTGGCTAGGATTACCTTTTGCTACTCCATCAGTATTGAATTTGTACCATTCCCTTTCAGGTCTATCCTAGGAAACCCAATGAGGGTTAACAACAACATTAGGTTTATAGTATTCATCAAATGCACTTCTCATATCAACAAGAATTTGTTTCCAAGAGCTCATAACACTGCCTATGCTATTTGTGATACCTTTGATAAGCATTTTGTTTCTGCGCTTCCAAATAACCTACATAGTCGTTGCAAACTTCATAGACCAAATCGCATCAATGCTTACTTTTCTCATTGAATTTTCATCAATCATCCATATTATTATTTCAACACTATAAATCATGGCTGCATAATGTGTGAATAAGAATTTACATTTTAGTTTAAAATTTTAAAGTATTTAGTGTGCACTACTTCATTGCCTATTTTTGCATGATCATTACTCAAAAATTGACAATTGCTATTTTAAACAAGATCTAATATGTAACATAAACTAAAATAATTTGAATATATATGATACATAATATTGGGAGGTGCTTACTTAAATGTGACAATGACAATAATATTATAAAAGAAGTCTTAACGACTGTTTAAATATTAACAATGATTTGCCTATAGATTATTTGTTTATGTTCGATTTATAGAAAGAAAAGTCATTAAGAGTTTTACCTGTCTAATAAAATAAATGCTTTGAATATATAAACCATTTGATAAAAAAAAAAAAAGCCATATATAAATCAAAATTACAAGTTACACATCGATTACGACATGTATTAGATTTTTTGTAAGAGATAAGTAATGAAATATGTTTAGCGAATTATATCTCAGTGAGAAATTGTACTTACTCTATTTATAATGCAAAAACATCTTAATTATGGTGAGCTATTATATAAAATCCAAATAAGGTAAGATTAATTAGATAGATGGACACTAGACTATTAGTATCTAAATACAATATTCGTAATTAGATGCACAAAAGACACCAAGTCTAATATAATCTAGATTATTTCAATTCTAACTTATCACATAATCTACATTATGGGCATGAAATTAAATTTCTTTATAATTTAAGTCTTTTAAACAACAAGTACATTCTTTGGCTTCATAATTGTGATCGATATCTTCATTTTGTTAGTGAAGAATCCACAACTTGATTTTCAAACTATAATAAATCAATTTCAATCTTTTTATATAATATACTTACACAAAACATAATATGATACATTAGTGTGCTTACTTATCTCTGTGTCGTTGAATGCTAAACATGTTATTAGTATAAATTAGTGTGAGTTCATCTTCGACATTTGGATTTTTTCTAAAAGCACATTCAAATATACTTTTTTTTAATCAATTTTCATTTCTTCATTAATTACTAGTAGAATAGTCAAAATGATGAGAACTCATTACAATGAGAGTATAATAATCCAAGATCACATTTGCCCTTAATATAATAGAGGATATGGTAAGTGCAATAATATGAGATTGAGACAGAAATTTTATAAATCTACTATTTAACCGATGTTTTATGAAATATTTAACCTTGCTAAGATCAGGAATTAGATACTTCCAACTATTATTTTAAAATAGTTGGGATCATCTAGTGTAAATTCATTTTTCTTGAATAACTCAGCTTTTAAGCTTAACAAGGCTGGAGATAAGACCTTGCAATGGATACTTACTTTAAATGTAAAAAATATTTATTTATAACAAAATAAACAAACTATATAACTTTAGTTTGAAAATTATTTCCTATTTACAAATCAACAACATATTAATATGTTTAACATAAATTAATCTTGTCTCATTTGGTATACTTTTTAAACAACTTATTATCCAAGCTAAAAATGTAAAGAGTTGAATTGAAATTCGGTACCAGGGTGTGTTTTTGGCCAAATAAATTACATCATATCCCTACTAGACGAGCACTGCATTATTAATGAGATACCTATTAAAAGATGTAAGATTAAAAATTATTCTATTGTCATGTTTAGCTCCAGAAAGATGTGATTAAAATCAATCTTAAGTTTACAATTTATCCTAAAATAAAATAATACATACTATATGCGTGGTATTATTTTATTTTATTTAATTTTATTACATTCTATCTTATCATCTTTCTTTCTAATTCAATTTCATCCTATCTTATTCTATAGGAATAATTTTATTTTATTCTACCAACTAAACACATACATACTGTAGAAATAATTAATAAATAGTTTTTTTATATATTTTTTCTTTTAATTTGGTTGTGGTGTATATTCTATGCATCATTTTAGGACTTCTGTTAAATATAAAACTTGAAGCTGACATGTGGAAAAAAGCTAAAGCCTAGCATGTTGAACGATGGAGACAACTAAAAAAAAAAAAAAATCTATCAAATCTTTTTTGTATTTTTTATTTTTGTAAAAATTCTGAAAATTAGCCAAATGGAAATGGATGAACTAAAAATCCCAAAGTCATCTTTTTTTATAGATCGAAGCGAGAATCGTCCTTTCACGCGCCAGAACGCGGTTTTGACTCAGAAAAGCCATTTAAATTTTTATTTTATTTTATTTTATTTCTAACGTTGAGCTACGTTCCAGAAAACCATGCCTGCCGTTACAAAAAAGTCTCCCTATTTATCTCCCATTATTTCTGCTTTTATAGAAATTAGTTTTAGATGTCATAAAAAGGGAGATAAAATAAATTTTAATTTTTTTAATCACCTTTGCTCCATTTTTCTCATTATTCTTTTAAAATATTAATTTTTTTCCTTCTTATCTTTTTAAAAATAAAAAAAATCTTAAAAAATTAGCCGTGATTTGCAACCTATTATTTTTGTATCGTCTATAATGAACATACAACGAAAAGATAAAAATTCATTAGAGAAAAAATAGAATTGAAATAGTTAACCAAAATATTGAGTTCATTTAATTACACCCAATACTATATTAGTATTATAATATGTAATTATAATATTTGCTGATTATTTATAAATATATATTTATATTTTTAGATGTATATTTAATCATTTAATAGCCATAGAATTTATTTCAGATAGCATTGTCTCAATAGTAATAATGAAAAATATTAAATTAAATATTGTAAGCGTATTTTTATTTACTTTAATATTTATAGTCAATAAATAAATTGTAAATAAATATTTTAAATATATTATACTAATTTTAATAACTTAAAAAATATATATTTTTATAATAATAATAATAATAATAATAATAAAAGTCAAAAGTTATAACGGAGATGGTTTCATCACTTTGCATGAGTTGGGCCATGTGTCAGCCCCATGTAATTTTAATTTCTAAAATTAATATTAGTCATTCTTATATCTATTTTTTAAATTTAGACATTGGTTGACCGCGTCAAATTCCTGCATTGTCATTAATTAGAACCATTGGCAAATTTTTATTAATTTTTCCTCATCTCGAGAAGCTTCACACAACACACCGAACCTTTGACCACGTGGAACTCGTATTCAGAGTACACTTGTCGTCAAAGTCTGCCACCGTGGACTTGAGTTTTATTATGTCACTCCAGAAACCATTTGTTATTTTGTTTTTTGATAATTCTTACTTATAAAAACCCCGATAATAAAATAAAAAAAGAAAAAAATTTAAATCGATAAAATACGAATAAAAAAATTAATAATTAAAATAATTATAACAATAAGGAGAGAGAGAGAGAGAGAGAGAGAGGAGAGATCGGTCGATGGAAAGAAGGAAGAAAGAGAAAAAAAGGTGTTTGGGGGGCGAAACAAAAGGTGCAAAACAAAAACAGAGTCCCATTTTTTCTCTCTTCTGTATGGAAGAGAGGATTCCCTGCTAATTTTCTTTTTCACCTTCCTCCAAATCTCACGTCTCTGCATCATCATCATCGTCGTCGGCGTCATCAACAACAAGAAAATCAGCAGAAGCAGCTCAAATTAGATTAATAAAATTTCTAATAATAATAATAATAGTAATAGTAATCTTATTTGTTTATTTATTTTGATTTGGGGATTAATCAAAAACAGCCATTTTGGAATCTTCAATGCTGGGGCGTTGGAAGAAGAAGAAAGAGAAAACGAAAGTAGCAGCGGCAGTGGTGACATCGTGGATCTATTGTGCTTCTCCTCTTCTTCCTCCTCATCACCATCATCATTGTTGCGGTGTTGTTGGATCTGATTATGGTGAGGTTGATGTTGGATTGTTTTGAAGGTTGTAGACAGAGTCGAAGTCGGAGTCGTCGTGGTTGTGTTATTTATAAGGAGAGAGGGGTTTTGGTGGCGCTATTGAAGACGAAGACGAGACGGAGAGAAGGAGGACGATGCAGATTCATTTGTCTCCTAGCATGAGAAGCATCACGATCTCGAGCACCAATGGCTTCATCGACTTCATGAAGATCAAGGTCGCAGCTCGCCACATATCTTATAGGACCCTCTTTCACTCCATTCTTATTCTTGCTTTCCTCTTGCCTTTCGTTTTCATTCTCACTGCCGTCGTCACTCTTGAAGGCGTTAACAAGTGCTCCTCTCTCGGTACGCTCTTTTTTCTCCAGATCTTCTCATCGTATCTAATGAGATCTTTGCGGACGCGATGTGCAATGACGGTGTTCATCTTTATCTTGGTGCAATTTGATTCGTTATCAATTAAATTTTTTATTTTTCTGCTCTAAGTTGAGCTGTTTTTTCTGTTATCCTTTTAAGGATTGGTCTGTTTCGTTGGACTGAAGGACTTGTTTGAGGTAGGGGGGGAATGGTGAAGAGATCTAAAATTGAAACGAATCTTTCGTTTAGTTTTGCTATGTTTTTAAATGTCTATTTTTCCCTTTCTAACACTACAGTTTTGAATATGTTTGCGTAGTTTTCAATTCGAATGGATCTTTTTATCTATTCATTTATTTGTTCTTCAAAGTATTTCGTTTGTGTCCCTGACTCTTCATTGTTATTAAGTTTACTGCTTATGCTCTCCTTTTTTTTTGGTTCTTCGTGTGTCAGATCTCAGAATTATTTGCAAATGTGCTTGTTTATGGTGATTAAGTAATAATTTTATTTTGGAATATTGGCTCTCCTGTAATACTTTATATCTATCTATCCATCTATCTATCTATCTATCTATCTATCTATCGGTATCCATATATCTATCTATCTATCTATCGGTATGGTAAAGTTTCAATTTTTGTGTATGAATTTCTGGTATGAGATTCAAACCTATTTCATTTGTGCTTGAGGTGTGATTATTCGTGTTGAAATTGTTATTTATTCACTGTATCTGTTGATAAGATAATTCAGCAATGACCACTATTGATTTCCTCAAACAATTCAGTTGATTTAATCTGTAGGGAACCGCATTGAAACTTTTGCTTAATTTATTCTATTTCCTTCTCATGAAAATAATAATGAGATGTTACCTTGGTTGGTAGTGTGATCATGATCTAAATTTTCATTCTTGCTTCTTTTATTTGTCTTAGATTGTCTGGGACGGCGATTGGGACCGAGGCTTCTCGGTAGGAGTGATGATTCTGTGGTAAATATATTTCCTTTCCTTATTGCGTTTTTTTGATGGTCAATATGGAACTGATAAGTGTGCGGCTTGTTCTGTTTTCATTTTTTTTTCTTGACCTGGATCCTTGTATCATGGTTATGCAGAGGCTTGTCAGAGATTTATACAAGATCTTCAACCAAGTGAATTCCGAAGAAATTTCAGAAGGCCTAAGGCTGCCAGAGTCATTCAGTCAACTTGTGTCTGAGATGAAAAATGACCAATATGATGCCAAAACATTTGCCATCCGATTAAAAGCCATGGTATGCTTTTAAATTCCAAACAGCTGTTTTAATTGCAAACATCACTATTGAAGTTTTGCATCAAAATCAATTCACCAGTAAATCAGAATTAAATCTCATTATATAAGAGGTTCATACATATATCTGTCCATATTATAGACTATGCTATGTGCTTAGATAAATTTTTTCAAATACTTAAAGGTGACTTCAGAAGCTGTAACTAATAATACTATATTCTTTTACATCAATATGTAGGAAAATAAGTTGAGAGTAATTTATATTAGTTAAACTTTTTCTCATTTCTATTTTCAGTCAATGGAATACATTTTATTAACTTTTTATTCTTGAAATTCTTCCACATTGCTCTAGTTGTAACTTTTAGGACTCCAATATGAATTGAAATGTTTTGTAATTTCTTTTGTACTATGGATTTTTTGAAGTTGTAGGATTTTCTAGTGCCAATTTCCATAGATTGTTTCTTTCTATATCAAGTGAATGATTATCGGACCCCCATTTTAAATCAAAAACACAGTTGTGGAAGTTTAGATTTTTATTTGATGATTCCCAATCTCATGCAGTTTATCATAGGAACTGCACCAATGGTGAGAGCTTGTAGTCTAGTATGTAAAGGCTTAATTTCCGCGTGAAAGTAGACAGGCCAAAAGGTTTTTAATAAATGTTTCATAATTCTGGTTTTAGAGGATGTATCATCAGCATGCTACATTCTTGATACAGGTTTGAAGGGAGCGATCATGTTTTGCTTTAATCTATTGCATGAATATGTTCTAAGCTCCAATTGCTATGCATATTTGGGCAGATCATTCTTTGCCTTTCCATTTCTCAATTTTTTTGTCACTTCCTTCCAGTATAAGTTTATAATAAACAAAAAGTCCTGCGCTATATTTTTAGAGGTCATACCTCTACTTCTTATTGCAGATATAGGTGGCAAATACATTAACTCATAGGGAAGATTTTTACTGAGTTCTATGTTTTGCAGATTATAAGTAGAGTTCCAGAATCACACCCTTGAGTCCATTGATTGTTCTATTGTGATGTATTCTTTATTTTTTGAAGCATTTCCCAATTTTATGATCAATTAGCATGACACTTGCCCATATAGGAGTTAAAGGACTATTGTCAATGTTAGTACCACCAATATGGGGCTTTAGGATAAAGAGGTTATAGATGACTCTGGTTTTGACCATGGACTTTTAGCCCAAGCGGCCAATGCTTGAACTTTAAAGTTGAAACCACGTAATCATTCTTGTAACCCTGAAACTTTTCTATCACATGAAGTACTTACAAGAGGAGTTCTATGATATTTAACAGTTACTATTATTGTTGTCAACTTTCCATAATAATAATCAAAGTTCGTTAATTAGATTAGGGCGAGGAGTCCTTTTTCTATAAGAACAAGATGAGAAGTCAGAAAGTATAATAAAAAAAGTTTCTATGCTAATAATTAGAACTAAAAACTTATTTTGGGCGTATGCCACGATTAGCCATTTACATCTAGATGTTTTACACTCTAGTTAGTTAATATGATCTTCAAACATGTTCTCACATATGCCACCACAAAGTGGTGGCTTTCATATGGTTTAATGTGGTTTTTGGTTGTTTCAAATTGAATCGAGTGAACCTATTTCCTGCATACAATGCACATTTAATTAACTGTTCGAAAGAATTGATAAGTATGGGAAACATTGGAAAATAAGAAGAAAAATGAAAATTTGCAAAACATGTACAATCCCTTTTGGCTAGATAAATGGTTTTTGTGTATGCAGCTAAATTAAATGTCTTGTCAATCAGGAACTACATTTAACACCAAAATGGCACATACAATAAGGAGTCCTTTGAAAAGGGCCTTAAATAATTTCACTATCTTGTAACAGTTGAGGTTGCTTCATTTTGACCTAGAGGTCACATGTTCAAATTATGCTATTGATTTACAATCTTTTTACTGAGTCTTCCTGGAGACTATTTATGATGAATAATTAGCAGTTTTTATTTGGCCAATGTTGAATTCATTGCCATGTAAAAGTTGAATGCAAAAAAGAAACAGGTCAACCTTGTATGTAAAAAATAATGGCAACTGCTTTTCCTTTAGAGCATTTGGTAATCATAGGCTAGGATTATCTTAAATGCATGGGCTACTGCAGTCCAAAGTACTTAGTCTTGATAAGATCCATGTGGTGTGCAATTTGAAGCTTTTTTGCTTCCTTAGGAAATCAGCAGAAAAATGAAATAATGGTGGCCTTGTGATTTGTTCAAATTTTTATTGCTGAAATACTGAGGATTTGCTTAAATGGAATGACATGTATCTCGTATATTCTATATTTAGCTTCTTTATGGGTTCCATGGGTTAATATTAGCCTACTTTAGAGGCTTGACGGGTCACGTTGGGTTGGTTCAAGCCAAAACTGAACCCATCAAAACAGTTTGAGTTGGGGTAAAATGAACCCGAACTAAACTCCTTGACCCAGCCCCCCTACCTGAACCAGTTCAGGTTGGGTTGGTGATTTGGGTTGAGATGACTTTTTTTGTTTTCTCATGAAGATGGCTAGATCTTCAGAGTTTAAAAAAAAAAAATCAAAGACGAAGAGAAAGACACAAATTATAGAAGAAAATGAAACAAAAAGAGGAAGGCTGTGAGGTTTAATATTGAAAGGCCAAAATGGTTGAACTGAGAATTCAAGGGTTTTGTTAGTTTTGCTAGGTAAATGGCTTAAAAGGATAAAATATTTAAGGGTTAATATTGAGATTGGGTTGGTTTGGCTTCTAAGGGCATCAACGTATGATCCAACCCAAATCCTTGAGGTTGGGATGCTCGAATCCAACTCAATCCAAACACCTAGATAAACTCAACCCAACCTATTGTGTTGTATTTAGTTTTGTTGGATTGCCTTGCTCCAGTAGCTAGCTAGCTTTGCAAAATGGATTGGTGGAATGATTTCTAGCCGATGTCGGGTTTCCCATGACCTTACATTTTGTTATGGTTAATCTTTTTGGTGGAAGGCACATGATATTGATGTGGACTTGAATCTCTTTTATATATAAGTATCAATCTTCCTTTCGGAAAAAAAGATATTGGTGTGGACTTGAAACTCAATGCGTTTGCACTAATGCTCTTTAATTTGCTACCAGTGTCTTACAATGGATCATCTATGTTGAAGTTATTAAGAAAACATGCTTGGCCAACTTGCTTTCCGGTGTCATCATGATACCAACACTTGAACACAGCTTCAATGGGCAAACAAGAGTGATTGTTCCTGTTCAGTCTCTCAGTTGTCAACTGGATGGCCATTGAAGAGATCCTCTGTATGAGTTGAATGGTAGATCGATTGGAGGTGTCTAGAAAGTATTGCATTAACATAGAAACCATAGAGCAGATCAATAGTATGCGGCCATTTGAGTTTTACGGAAACACTAGCATTTCGTGATAGAATTGCTAATGAGGAACTAGGAAGGTGCAGTGGTGAAACTGAATGTCTGGCTACTTCAGTAGTAGCAAATTCTTCCATATGCTTGTGAGCTGGCAAATATTTGTAAAAGTTTTCCTGATGAGATGGGGTGAAAATGACACTTAATTGTCAACTCAACATGTGGTCATCAAGTTTTGTCTTGAATAGTTTAGTTTAGGTAATGTTTGGGTTTGTTAGATGCCACTGGGTCTTTACAGCATGATATGCATTAGAGAGGACCTTACTGAACTTGCTAAAGTACCGATTTCTGATAGCCTGATAATGACTCTATTCATGGAGGAGCCCATGACAAAACCATCGTCTGGGGAGTAGGTTAGGTTCTATTGTTTTTAAGTGTTTGGATGTTCTATGGCATTCAAGGTCTAAAGTTAAAACTTGACGGAACAAGAAAGAGGATGGCATTCGTTGGAAGCCAGGTATGGTGGTGGTTAAAAGTGTTGGCAAATGAAGAATCTGATCCTAATATGCATTAGGATTAGCTCTTAGATGTGAAAGTACAAGGCTCATAAACTTTTTTGTAGCTTGGAACTTTTCTCCAAATGGCAAGAGAATCTCAGTCTAATAACAATTCTTCTGCTAGCGCATCATGAATTATTTCCATTTCTGTAGGTTATGCAGTTCTCTGAATGTTGCATCTTGTGTCAGTTTGTGCATTCGACTGTATTTTTTTTTTTTTTTTGTATTTTCTTTTCTGTTGAGAATTTCTTTATTGAAAATTGTAATGGAATACTTTTTGATTAGAGTTGTTTCAAGAAAACAAGTATTAGATTTTTTGTGAAGAAGAGGAAAATGTGACAAAAGCGTTGAAGAATTGTAATCATTATTCCATCTTCCTCTTCAAGAATGTCTTGGGGTGATTCCTTACATTTTGAAAGATCTCTTTTTTTCCTACCCCAAATTTGTCGACCTTTCTCAAAGGAATGTCTAAAACTTCAGAAATTTTAGGAGTTCACTTTTGGACCTGGACTTTATATTTTAAGTTGTTCTTTTTGGGGCAGAAATTCCAAGCATCTGAGTAATCGTGTTCTTCTTTTACTTTTACTTCTATTTTTCTTTTCAAAAAATAATCCTACTGACATTTATATTTCACTTTGATTGTTAATGGATTCAAAGAGACATCAACAGTTAAAAGGGGCTTTCCAATGAGTTCAGGCCTAGGTGAATTTTATTGGTTTTTTTTTTTTTTTTTTTTTTTTTTTACCTCCTGCCATTCTCTGCTAGAAAATGTTGATCAAGTCATCACTTGGATGACCCATACCCATAAGAGCGACAATGATCATTTGAGTAGGTGAAGTAGAAGGATTCATAGTTACAATTGCATTCAATTGTTTTTTTTTAAATATTATTGTATGTTTTATTTTGTTTTTCTTTTTTTTCTTGTTTTGATGTAAATCTCAACTAAATTATTTATCTATGTAGATGGAGAAATTTGACAGAGAGATAAGGGCATCTAAGTTTTCTGAGTTGATGAACAAACATTTCGCTGCTAGTGCCATTCCAAAAGGCATTCATTGTCTCTCTTTACGTTTGACAGATGAATATTCTTCCAATGCTCATGCGCGTAGACAGTTACCATCGCCAGAATTCCTTCCTTTACTATCTGATAACTCATACCGTCACTTCATTGTGGCAACTGATAACATCCTAGCAGCTTCGGTTGTTGTCACTTCTACTGTCCAATCAGCTATTAAACCTGAAAGGATTGTCTTTCATGTTATTACGGACAAAAAAACTTATGCAGGAATGCACTCATGGTTTGCACTGAATCCAAACTCCCCAGCCATTATTGAAGTGAAAGGCGTTCACCAGTTTGATTGGCTAACAAGAGAAAATGTACCCGTCCTTGAAGCTGTAGAGAGCTATCATGGAATTAGAAATTATTACCATGGAAACCATATTGCTGGGGCCAATCTCAGTAATATCACTCCCAGGACATTTGCTTCAAAATTGCAGGCCAGAAGTCCCAAGTACATTTCAATTCTTAATCATCTTCGGATATATCTTCCAGAGGTATGTGCAGAGCACTCAACCTTTCATTTTCTACATTTTCCCCACTGGTAATTTGATATCAATCAAATATTATCTAATTCTTTGTACAGTGATAATTTGAGTTTGACTGAAATGTAATCTAATTCTTTGTGGAATGAATATCTTGGTATTTGCATCTTTAAGAAATCCTAAGAAGTCCATGTGATGCTAGCTAGTTGAATCTATTGAAGTTGCAAAAGCAAATGTAATGAGCGGCAGGGAGAGAATGAATTGCAAAATGGGTGATTCTTGGGATTAATCTTTTGTTTCTTGTTTCTTTCTGGTGGATAAGCTTGAACCAAATTATGTTTTCGTTGTCAAATGTTCATGGCAGAATATGATGTATAGGTTAGGTTAGATTCTTGTATTGTAATGTGGGAGTGAAGCAGTGTAATTTATTTAGTGTCCTAAATATTTGTATATTGTCCTTTTAAACTGTCTTTAAGTTTTCGTTGCTGTATTTGATTTGGCATCATGCTGACTGATCATTCGTGTATCCAAGCAGTTGTTTCCAAACCTAGACAAGGTGGTCTTCTTAGATGATGATGTTGTAATTCAGCGTGACCTATCACCGCTGTGGGACATTGATCTTGGGGGCAAGGTCAATGGGGCCGTGGAGACTTGCCGAGGGGAAGATGAGTGGGTAATGTCCAAGAGATTCAAGAATTACTTCAATTTTTCTCATCCTCTTATTTCAAAGAATTTAGACCCCAATGAATGCGCATGGGCCTATGGGATGAACATCTTTGATCTTCGTGCTTGGAGGAGGACAAAAATAAGAGATACATATCATTCCTGGCTGAAAGAGGTAAATTCAGATCTATATTGATTTACTTCTTGTATCTAGCCGTATCAATATGCAGTCCATCTGAATCTTTTATTAGTTACCCATAAACTAGAGAAATTTTGTAATAGGTATTCCAATTAGTTGCTGACTCTGATTGGTTTTTTCTTAATATTGCATCATTCATTAACAAATAATTAATCAGCAAGTTTCTTTTTTCTTTTTTTTTTTCACTCTCTTGCTCTCACTCAAATTAGCATGTTTGTTTTTTATTATCCGAGCTTTTTTCTTTTCTCTATATTTTGATATAGTTATGGAGACCCAGTGAGTAATACTTGTTGATGTGGAGTCATCAATTTCCCCCCCTTTTTTTTAAAAGTTTGATAACTCATTACAAAAGATCGGTATTTCTCCTGGTGCAGAATCTGAAATCAAACTTGACGATGTGGAAGCTTGGCACACTGCCACCAGCATTAATTGCCTTCAAAGGGCATGTGCAACCCATTGATCCATCTTGGCACATGCTCGGCCTGGGCTACCAGAATAAAACAAATGTTGAGGTTGTGAAAAAAGCCGCAGTAATCCACTACAATGGTCAGTCTAAACCATGGCTAGAAATTGGCTTTGAGCATCTTCGGCCATTTTGGACAAAATATGTCAATTATTCAAATGATTTCGTAAGAAACTGCCACATCTTGGAACCATAGCAGATGATCCAAGGAGTTCAAAAGGAAAAAAAAACAAAAGAGCAAAGTTAAGTCTATATATATATGGGATGGGTAAAATTAGTTTTATGGCTCTCACATGATTCATTCAAAGAGAAAAGGAGACTTTGGCGATGCAGGTATGGCTCTCGGATCTGGATACTTCTCCCTCTTAATTTGATAGCAGAATTCCTGCAAAACTGGAAAGCACATAAGAGACATTCTTTTGTTCTGTATCATAGCAATCCATGCTTCAATTTTTTTTTTTTTTTTGGGGGGGGGTTCAAAAAGGGTAGTTATTTTTGTCTTGCCAAGAAGGGTATTTGATACTTTCCTGTTTCTTGGTGCATATAGAGCACCAGGCCTCTGGCAATGAAGAATAAGGGTAATCACTGAACACGATTGGAATTGCTGACTCAAGAATGTTCATAGCAAGGGAGTGAACACGGGCTGAATTTGTTCTTTTGCAAGGCGTCCCATTTTATTACATAATCCTTTCAACAAAATATATAATTTTGCCTATTTTCCTTTTATTTTTATGTTTCTTTTTTTCCGGGTCACCCATTTCTTTTTTGTTTTTGCTGTGTATTCATGTTGGTGATTATTAGCTTAGTGAGTCATGGAGATTGTTGTGGTACAGCTCCCATAAAATTTGGGAACTATTCTTAGGCAATTTGTTACTGTTCATGAGAATATTGGTAAATGTGCAGATAATTCTTTTTGTTTCTGTTTTGGCCTCTTTTACATTCCATCTTTATATATGTTTTCGTTTCTTTTTATTATTATTGATTTGAAATTCGAGATCCTAGGATAAAGGAAAAGAGAACAGTGAGTTATCACTACCACACAGTGTAGTCTGTTCTGGTTGAATAAATGGTCTTAGAAGAGATTAAATTTGTTTTTCCAAGATATCAAGGGAACAATTGGTCTATAATTCATCGATGCATAGAATTGTATGGTTAGATTATCTTTATTTATTCTTTATTTTTTGTTTTTCTTGTTATGTCACAATGGACGCAAGTGTGAACCTCATATTTTAGGGAAAAACAGATTTTTATATAAAAAAAAATAGAAATAACTACATAAATATTAATATTTTCATTTTTATACATGTATTAGAAATTTAATATAAAAAAATTAAAAACTATTGATTAACAAGTATTAGAATAACATTAATATACAATTAATATAATATTGGTATAATATTTAGTTTATATCAAAAATAGTATAGATAACATTAATATAATATTTAATTTATTAACACTGATAAAATATTAGTATACCTTTGGTATAACATAGGTATACAGTGCTGTAAAAATTAAATACACTAATTGTATATATTGTTATAACTTTGATATACTATTGGTATATAATAAAAAAATTAAATATACAGAATATATATATTGGTATAATGTCAGTATAACATTAATATAATATTGATATACAATAAAAATTAGGTATACTAAACTTATAATGATGGTATAACATTGGTATACTAATGATATAAAAAGGGATATAATGTATATAATCTTTAAAAATGGTATACAATAATATATAATCTCTAACCATCCCAATAACCTATTGGTATACAATGATTTTTTTGGTGAACATTTCGTAATAACAAATGGAAGATTAAAAAAAAAAAAAATCAATGTCTCATTTTTCTGGTGAACATCTTTGCCAAAAGTGGCGATCGACGAACAACAATAGCAACAGTAGGAGTGTTCGTGAGTTGGGTTGGGGGTAAACCCGCAACCTAACCCAAACAGTTTGGGTTAGGTTTGGGTTGGGTCGGTTTATCGGGTTGACTCTAATTCAATATTTTTTATTATATTTTAATGTTTTCGTTACAAAAGAATTATTAAATTAAAATTTTTTTGTATATTTATTTTTAATTATATTTTATAGTTAACTCATTATACATACAAAAATAATATTATTTTTGAAATCTTCTTATTACTTTGATTTACATAAATTTAACATTAGTAAAACTTGATGATGTCATCTTTCAAATTGAAATTCTTCTAATATAAATAAATGATTTTGTAGAAAGAAAAATAATTATTATTAGTTTTTGAAAATAATAGATGGTATTTATATAGAAAGAAAATTTGATATAGCATAAATAATCATATCAATTTAAATAGTTACTTGTAAGTTTATCATTTATATATAATAAAAATATTTTAAAAACTTATTTCATTTATTTTTAAAAGCATTTATAATTAAAAAAGAAGAATAAGTAAGATCGGGTTGGGTCGGTTTCGTTCGGGTTTTTAAGTATTCAACTCGCAACCCAACCCAAACCCTTCGGGTTAAGTATTTTAAAACCCAACCCAACCCAAATAACTAATACAACCCAACCCAAATCAACCAAAAAGGTTTGGGTTGGGCGGGTTGGTCGGGTTGGTGAACACCCCTAAGTAGCAATTTGGCGAGTAGCTGCGCCGACAAGTAGCTTTGATCTGCCATGGCGAAGCAGCTTCGACTTCAACCTAACTCTCCCCGCAAGATCAACCTAACTCTCTTGGAAAATCATGGATGAGAGAGCCGTGGCGATTAAGGGGAAGCTGAGCAGTGTCAAGGACACATTGGAAGAGGTGAAGCAGCTTGAGGAGCAAGTGTCGGGGATAATGAGAGCTACCAGAGTGGAGATTGCAATGGCGTTGAACTAGATGAAGGAGACGAGCGCCAGATCATATCTACATTACGTCGCTCGAGAAAATCATTAATGAGAGATAGCGTGAACATGCGTTGAATAGAATCGTCTTCTTCATCAAATCTCAAGATGGTAAGACCAAAGAAAAAGCAAAACAAAATCCATAAAACAACATCCGTAAACTTCATCAAATAGGCAATAGAGTCATTGAGATCGTCTTCTTCATCAAATCCCCAAAGTCGATGCAAAGAGGAGATGGCGATGACCCTAGTTCTGGAGAATCGTGTTCAGATATGTTCGATCAGATCGAAACGTTGGGAACGGGAGAGTGGGTTCTAGAAAGCCCTCGCTGAGTTCTTCTTCTTCATTTTATATCCAAAAAAGCCTCGCCACTACTATTGTTTTGCTTGCCGAGTTCTTCTTCTTCGTTTCAGATTTAGATCTGCTGCTTATCGCTATTCTCACTGTTTGTTTGTTGTTCGTCGAATAAACTGAAACACAAAGAGTGAAGTGTCTATATAATCCAATATTTTTTGATATTATGTAACAATATATGGTTTACATGTAATATCATTAAAAATGAAATACTTTAATGTTGTTAAGTTTAAAAAAAAGAAGACATTTTCTGTAATTTCTTCTATATTTTATTCTAATATTGGATGCCTCTTCATGTCCTAGTAGGGGTGTTCGTGGGTTGAGTTGGGTCGGGTTTATGGTAAACCCACAACCCAACCCAAACACTTCGGGTTGGAAAAGTTTAAACATAACCCAAACTAATCTATGGTTAAACCCAACCCAACCCAAACAGTTCGGGTTCAGTTTGGGTTGGGTCGGTTTATTGGGTTAGCTCTAATTCAATATTTTTAATTATATTTTAATGTTTTCGTTACAAAAGAACTATTAAATTAATTTCTGTATATTTATTTTTAATTATAAGATATAGTCAACTCATTATACATACAAAAATAATATTATTTTTAAAATTTTCTTATTACTTTGATTTACATAAATTTAACATTAGTAAAACTTAAAAGATGTCATCTTTCAAATTAAAATTCATCTAGTGTGAAATAGATGATTTTGTAGAAAGAAAAAATAATTATTATTAAAATAATTATTATTAGTTTTTAAAAATAAAAGATGGTATTTATATAGAAAGAAGATTTGATATAACGTAAATAATTATATCAATTTAAATAGTTACTTATAAGTTTATCATTTATATATAATAAAAATATTTTAAAAACTTATTTCATTTATTTTTAAAGGCATTTGTAATTAAAAAAGAAGAATAAGTAAGATTGAGTTTGGTCGGTTTCGTTCGGGTCTTTAAGTATTCAACCCGCAACCCAACCCAAACCGTTTGGGTTAGGCATCTTAAAATCTAACCCAACCCAAATAATTAATGCAAACCAATCCAAAAGGTTCAGGTTGGACAGGTTGGTCGGGTTGATCGGGTTTGTAAACACCCCTATGTCCTAGTAAATGTCCAAATTCAATACATATTTTGGGTCATATTGAGCATGAGGGCAACTCTAACACTCCAAACCACGCCAAAGTGGGCGGGGGAGAGGGCACTGGAGCTTCCTGCCCGGTTTGGCATAATGGGCCACACCTTCCCCCTTTTCTTTTTAAAATTTTTAACTTTCTTTAGTTTGTTCTATTTTTTTTTTT
>JAJIYU010006562.1:0-20441 GCA_030144865.1 Tinospora cordifolia
ATTTTGTTATTAAAGAAAATTCAATTACCATTTGTATTCCCTGAGGACGATACCCGGACTTTCCGGATATTACTACAAGCGATCTCGTATACTTGCGAGTTCACTAACAACGATCAAAAACCATAATATGTTAGTCTTTCTTTGGCGTAAGTTGGCCTATGACCTTTTTATAGTGGTCTATAATCGTCTTTAGTTGGGTATAATGATCTATGAGAGTTTATAGTCCTTTATAATTGTCTATAACAGTTTTTGTTGGCTATAATCGTCTATGAACTTAAACTGAAGAGAGACTAATACATTATGGTCTATAATGGTCTATAGTATTCTATGATAGTTTATGGCGGTCTTTAATGGTCTATGATGGCATACAATTGTGTATTGATGTTCATAGTAAAAAATTAAGTTACTTATAGACAAAAAGAGCGATACAGACGATCACACACAATTATAGTCCTTAATAGACTATTGTAGACTACTATACACAATGTTAGTCTTTTTTTTGGCTTAAATATGTTGGCCTTTGACCTTGTATAATGGTCTATGATGGTTTCTAGCTATCTATAATGGTTTATGAGGGTTTATCATCATTTATAACTATCTAAAGTGTTTTTGAAGCCTAAAATTGTTTATGAAGTTACTTTAACAAAAGAGAGACTGGCACATTATAGTCTATGATGGTCTTTTGTGGTCTATAGTAGTCTACGCTAGTCTATAATGGTTTATGGTCTATGATTGTCTGTTGATGTTTGTAATTGAAAAAAAACTTTCTTAGATTTTAAAAAGACAACTAGAAACGATCATAGACAAATATGGACTGCCATAGACTATCATAGAGTACTACAGACCATCATAGATTATAATATGTTAGTCTTTCTTTTGCTTAAATAAATTGGTCTATGACCTTCTATATTGGTCTATGATTGTTTGTAGTTGTGTATAATGGTCCATGAGGCTTTATAGTCATTTATAATCATATAAAGTGTTTTTTGATTGTTGTAATTGTCTATGAACTTACTTGAACCAAAGAGAGACTAATACATTATAGCTTGTGATGGTCTGTCATGGTTTATAATAGTCTATGGAGGTCTATAATGTTCTAAGATTTTTGTATTGACATTTGTAGTTAAAAATGAATTTCCTAAAAGTTGAACAGATTGTTATAGACGATCATAGACCATTATAGACCCCCATAGACTATCAGAGACTACTACAAAATGTCATAGACCACAATATGTTAGTATTTCTTTAGAATACATATGTAAGTCATTAACCTTCTATAATGGTCTATGTGGCTCTCTAGCTGTTTAAATTGGTCTATATAGTCATTTATAATTCTCTGTAGTGGTTTTCATGCCTATAATTGTCTATGAACTTACTTAAATGAGAAAGAGACTAATACATTATGGTTTATGATGGTCTGTAGTAGTCTATGATAGTCTATTGCAATTTCTAGTGGTCTATGACTGTCTATGATTGTGTATTGATGTTTGTAGTCGAAAACAAGCTTACTTAGAGTTGAAAAAGACGACTCTGGACATTCATATACAACTATAGACCATCATGGACTATCATAAACTATTACAGCCCATCATGAAATATAATATGTTAGTCTCTCTTTGGCTTCTGTAAGTTGGTTTATAGCCTTTTATAATAGTCTTTGATGGTCTCTAGTTGTCTAGAAAGGTCTATGATGGTTGATAATCATTATTAATTATCTACAATGCTCTTTGATAGTTCTAATTGTCCATAAACTTAATGAAACTAAAGAGAGACTAACACATTATGGTTTGTTGTGGTTTATGATAGTCTATGGTGGTCCATCATTGTCTATGATGGTGTATGATTGTGTATTGATGTTTGCATTCAAACATGAACTTCCTAAGAGTTGAAAAAGACTATTATAGATGATCATAGACCACCATAAACTATGGTCTATGGTGGACTATAATTGCCTAAGATGGTGTATGATTTTGCATTGATGTTTGCATTCAAAAATGAACTTCTTCAGAGTTGAAAAAGACCATTATAGATGATCATAGACCACCATAAACTATCATAGACTACTATAGACCATCGCAGAACATAATATGTTAGTGTTTCTTTTCTTTTAGTAAGTTGGTTCATGACCTTTTATAATGGTATCTGATGGTCTCTAGTTGTCTATAATGGTTTATGAGTGTTTATAGTCATTTATAATTATCTATAGTTGTTTTTGATGGCTGTAATTGTCCGTGAACTTACTAAAACCAAAGATAAACAAATATGTTATGGTCTGTGATGGTCTGTGATGGTCTGTAGTGGTCAACGATAATCTATGGTGATCTATAATGGTCTAAGATGATATATGATTGTGTATTGATGCTTGTACTTGAGATAAACTTACTTATAAGTTATAAAGACAACTATAGACAATCAAAGACCATCTTAGACAACAATAAACTATCTTAAACTACCATTGGCCACAATAAAACATAATTTGATAGTCTTTCTTTTTCATAAATAAGTTGGTCCATGACCTTCTATAATGGTCTATGATGGTCGCTAGTTGTGTATAATGGTCTCTGAGGGTTTATAGTCATTTATAATTATCTATAGTGATTTTTTATGCCTATAATTGTCTATGAACTTACTTAAACCAAAACAAGACTAATACATTATGGTTTATGATGGTCTATATTTGTCTATCAGACTTTATGGTTGTCTTTGATGGTCTATGATTATATGTTGGTGTTTGTTGTCGAAAATAAACTTACTTATATTTTAAAAATATTACTATAGGAGATTGCAAACCATTATAAACGACCATACACTATCATAGACTACTACAAACCATCACAGACCATAATACGTTAGTCTTTTTTGGCTTATGTAAGTTGGTCTATAAACTTCTATAATGGTCTATGAGGGTCTCTAGCTGTCTATAAATTACTATGAGTATTTATAGTCATTTACAATTATCTATTGTTGTTTTTTGATGCCTATAATTGTCTATGAACTTACTCAAACCAAATAGAGACTAATATATTATGGTCGATGATGGTCCGTAGTGCTTTATGATAGTC
This sequence comes from Tinospora cordifolia, assembly GCA_030144865.1. Lineage (NCBI taxonomy): Eukaryota > Viridiplantae > Streptophyta > Magnoliopsida > Ranunculales > Menispermaceae > Tinospora > Tinospora cordifolia. The sequence continues at coordinate 3,063 of JAJIYU010006562.1, forward strand.
TATGACAGTTTATAGTGGTCTAGGATGGTCTAAGATTGTGTATTGATGTTTGTAGCTGAAAATGAACTTACCTAGAGTTGGAAAAGACTATGATTGACAATCATAGACCATTATAGACAGCCATAGGCTATCATAGACTACTACAGACCATCTTAGACCACAATATGTTACTCTTTTTTTTGGCTTACGTAAATTGGTCTATAAACTTCTATTATAGTCTATGAAGGTCTCTAGCTATCTGTAAATGTCCATGAGGATTTATAGTCATTTACAATTATCTATAGTGGTTTTTGATGCTTATAATTGTCTATGCACTTACTTTAACTAAAGAGAGACTAATATATTATGGTCTACGATGGTTTGTAGTGCTCTATGATAGTCTATGGTGGTCTATAATTATGTATTGATGTTTGTAGTCAAAAAATGAACTTAGCTAGAAAAAAACGACTATAGATGATCATAGACTATTGTAGACCATTGTATGCCATAATATGTTAGCCTTTCCTCGGTTGAAATAAGTTTGTCTATAACCTTCTAATTTGATCTATGATGGTTTCTAGATATATATATATAATCATCTATAAGGGTTTATAGTCATTGATAATTATCTATTGTTGTTTTTTAAGCTTGTAATTTGACTAGAAACTCACTTAAATCGAATAAAAACAAATACATTATGGTCTATGATGATCTGTAGTGGTCTTTGATACTCTATGGTGGTCTTCAATGGTCTATAATGGTCTATGATTGTGTATTGATGTTTGTTGTCAAAAATGAACTTACTAATAGTTTAAAAAGACTACTATAGACAATCATAAACCAATATATACCATCATAGACTATCATAAACTATTACAAACCATCGTAGACCATAATATGTTAGTCTTTCTTTAGCTTAAATAAGTTGGTGTTGGACCTTCTGTAATGGTATATCATGGTTTGTACTTATCTATAAAGGTATATGAGGTTTGATAGTAATTTATAATTATCCATAGTTGTTTTTATTTCTGTAATTGTCCATGACCATAGTTAAACCAAAGAGAGACTAATACATTATGGTGTACGATAGTCTATAGTGGTCTATAATAATCTATGGTGGTATATAATGGTCCATGACTGTGTATGGATGTTTGTGGTAAAAAATGAACTTACTTAGAGATTAAAAAGACTATTATAAATAATCATAGACCATTATAAAAAAACATATACTTTTTTAGACTACTACAAACCTTCTAAGACCATAATATGTTAGTTTTTCTTTGTCTTAACTAAGTTTGTCTATGACCTTGTATAATTTTATAAGATGGTCCTTAGCTATCTACTATGGTCTATGAGTTTTTATAGTTATTTATAATTATCAATATTAGTTTTTGATGCTAGTAATTATCTATGAACTTACTAAAACCAAAGAAAGACAAATGCATTACGGTCTATGATGGTCTGTAGTGGTCTATGATGGTCTATGGTGGTTTATAATGGACTATGATGGTCTATGATTATGTATCGATATTTATATTAAAAAGAAAACTTACTTAGAGTTTAAAAACAATATTATAGACGATCATAGACTAATATAAACCGCCATCGACTGTCATAGACTACTACAGTGTATCGTTCGCCATAATATATTAGTCTTTATTTGGCTTAAGTAAGTAGGTCTATAACCTAATATAAAGGTCTATGATTGTCTCTAGTATTATATAATGGTCTATGAGGGTTTATAGCTATTTATAATTAACAGTATTGCTTTCTGATGTTTTAGTTCTCTCTGAACTTACTTAAACGAATGAGAGACTAATATATTATGGTCTACGATAGTCTGCTTCGATTTATAGTATTTTATGGTAGTCTTGAATGGTCTATGATGGTCTATGCTTGTGTATTAATGTTTGTAGTCAAAAATTAATTTACTTATAATTTAAAAAGACTACTATGGACAATCATACACCATTATACACCACTATAGACTATCAAAGACTACTACAGACAATCATATACCATCTTTTTGCTTAAGTAAGTTGGTGTTTGACCTTCTATAATGACTTATGATGGTCTCTATGGTGTACAAGGCTTTGTAGTAATTTATAATTATCTATAGTATTTTTTTATTTTTGTAATTGTCTATGAACATACTTAAACCAAAAAGAGACTAATTCATTATGGTCTATTATGGTCCATAGTGGTGTATAATAGTATATGATTGTCTACAATGATCTATGTTAGTCTATGACGTGTGTTGACGTTTGTAGTCGAAAATAAACTTACTTAAGCTTGAAAAATGACTACTATAGATGACCATAAACCATTATAGACCACCATAGACTATCACAGACTACTATAGACCATTATAGACTATAATATGTTAGTTTTTCTTTAGCTTAAGTAAGTTGGTGTGTAACCTTCTATAATGGTCTATGAAGGTCTCTATTTGTTTATGATGGTCTATGAGGGTTTATTGTCATTTATAATTTCTTTTGTAGTGGTTTTTATGCTCTTAATTATCTATGAACTTACTTAAACCAAAGAGAGACTAATATATTATGGTTTACGATGGTTTGTACAGGTCTATGATAGTTTATGGCAGTTTATAATGGTTTATGATAGTCTATGACTGTGTATTTATGTTTAAAGTCAAAAATAAACTTACTAAAGCTTGAAAAAAGACTACTATAGACGATCATAGACCATTATAGACCGCTATAGACTATTATAGACTACCACAAACCATTGTAGATCATAATATGTTAGTTTATTTTTGGCTTAAGTAAATTGGTCTATGACCTTCTATAATGTTCTATGAAGGTCTCCAGTTGTCCATAATGGTCTATGAGGGTTTACTGTCATTTATCGTAATTTTTTGTAGTCGTTTTTTATGCTTGTAATTGTCTATGAACTTACTTAAACCAAGGAGAGACTAATACATTATGATCTATAATGGTCTACAGTGGACTCTAACTGTCTCTGGTAATATATAACGGTCTATGATGGTTTATGAGCGTGTATTGATGTTTGTAGTCGAAATGGAACTTAGTTAGAGATGGAAAAGACTACTACTTACAATAATAGACCATTATTGACCACCGTAGACAATCATAAACTACTATAGACGATCGTAGACCATAATATGCTAGTCTTTCTTTGGCTTAAGTAACTTGGTCTATAACCATCTATAATTGTCTATAATGGTCTCTAGTTGTCTATAACAGTCTATGATGTTGGCAATCGAAAAGGAACTGACTTAGAGTTGAAAAATACTACTATAGACAATCATAGACCATTATAGACTATCATAGACTATCATAAACTACTATAGACCATCATAAACTATAATAAGTTACTCTTTCTTTAGCTTAAGTAAGTTGGTTGATGACCTTCTATAATGGTGTATGATGATTTCAAGTTGCTTATAACAATCGACGAGGTTTTATAATCATTTATTATTATCTATAGTAGTTTTTGATGCCTCTAATTGTCTATTAACTTACTTAAACTAAGTAGAAACTAATACATTATGGTTTATGATGGTCTGTACTGGTATAGGATAATCTATGATTGTCTATAATGGTCTATGATGGCCTATGATTATGTATTGATGTTTGTAATTGAAAATGAACTTACTGGTAGTTTAAAAAGACAACTATTGACAATCATAAACAATTATAGACCACTATAGACTATCATAGACGACTGTAGATAATTATCTATAATCATCTTTTATAATGGTCTATGACCTTCTATAATGGCCTAGGATAGCCTCTAACTGTCTATAATGGTTTATGAGGGTATACAATAGTTTATAATTATCTATAGTGTTTTTGATGCCTGTAATTGTCAATGATCTTACTTAAACCAAAGAGACACTATTATATTATGGTTTGTAGTAGTCTACGATAGTCTATGGTGTTCTATAGTAGTCTGTGATGGTCTATAATTGTGTATAGATATTATTAGTCAAAATTTAACTTACTTAGACTTTAAAAAGAGTGTTATAGATGATCATAGACCATTATAGACCACGATAGACTAAATTAAACCACTATACACCATTGTAGACCACAATATGTTAGTATTTCTTTGGCTTAAATAAGTTTGTTTATGATCTTCTATAATAGTTCATGATTGTCTCTAGTTGTCTATAATGATCTGTGAGGTTTTATAGTCATTTATAATTATCAATAGCGGTTTATGATGTTTGCAGTAAAAAATAAGCATACTTAGAGTTAAAAAAGACTACTATAGATGATCATATACCATTATAAACCACCATAAACTATCATAGACTACTGTAGACCATTATAGACCACAATATGTTAGTCTTTCTTTGGCTTGAGTAAGTTGGTGTTTGATCTTCTCTAATGGCGTGTGATGGTCTCTAATTGCCAATAATGGTCTATGAGGCTTTACACTCATTCATAATTATCTATAGTGGTTTTTGATCATTGTAATCGTTTGAACTTACTTAAACTAAAGAAAGACTAATACATTATGTTTTTTGATAGTCTATAGTGGTCTATGATAGTCGATAGTGGTCTATATAACAGTTTATCATGGTCTATGATTGTGTATTGATGTTTGTAGTTAAAAATGAAACAAATGAAAAAAAAATTCAAGGTCTATTTAGTGAAATTTGGGTGCAAAATGCAACAGAGCTCATTTCAAGACTAAATTTGGCAAGTTCTAAAACTCTCATTTAGGAATCCAAAATCACCTGAAATATAACAAAGTGACTTGCACCGCCCAATTGAACAACACATTCAAAAATTAGCTCAATTGGTCAAGATTAGGGCTCTCATTTTGCAAAAACACCTTCAAGGGTTTAAATTAGGAAAGAAATGGACTTTATGGTACTTCCAGGATTTAGAATAACCCAAAATTTTATGAGATGGCATAAACTAATAAGACACACGACATATCCAAAAATCGGGATAATTGGCCTAGATTCGGGTAAAGACCTTTAGTGGGCTCTAAATAAGGAAGGTTTCTAAGGAAAAACGCCTTGGGCAAAACTATACCTTAAAACTTGTGTCTTGATCATGTGGTTTCAAAACTATAGGTTATACACCTAAATTCCTTGTAGTTAGGGAGCTATTAATTTTTTTAAATTCATGTGAACCAATGAAGGCATGGCTGCCCAAAGCATGTGCAAGTCACATGGGTGGAACACCATGATCCTGTGCTCCCACACCCTACCCAATCACCTTGGGAATGTCTTCCCTGATTTGAACACATGTAAAATGATCTTATACACCACATTGATGATTTTATACACCCACAAGAGGCGTCACCTATAAAAATCCATAAAAGGATGATCCCATGTACACCATGTAGTGATCATGTGCACCTCAGTGCCAATTAAGCCAAAATTGGCCCACATATTTGTAGGCGTGAGTTTGCACATGTGACAATCCTTATTAGAATATTCTAGAACAAGAAAGATCCTCTTGATCTCACCCTAGCCGTCACCTTTGAATGAGGAAAATTAAGATGGAATGTGTATATGTAGTGATCTCATGTACACATATCACACCCCGACCCCTGGACCGAACATCATATTTGTCAATCTGAGGCCCCATTGTCGGGCGTCGCGCAGCTCCAACCTTGGCGCGTGGTCCGCCGAGGCCCCGGCTGTGCAACAGTTATCATAATCTATATTTTTACCTCTATACACGAGGTTTAAATCATTTCTTTAATTTCAAATAATCATTTTAATCATGCTTCACTAAGCAATTGGTTTCAAATCAACTTCACCAGATGTTCAAAATCACATTTATACTGGAAATCAAGATAATAGTAGCGGAAGCACTTTTCGGATCAAATATTTCTAAATCATTGAACACTATTTAGCAATACCATAACTAAAAATCATCAGTTCATCAATAAAAACAAAAACAGTGTTCAAAATGGTAAAACAGTCTTGTATGTACATATACAAAAAAATGATACATGGCCCTCTTGCCCAAGTTCAAACATACATCATGAACTGTGCAAAGTAGAGAGATAGTTTAACAAAAAATATCACTCTCTCTCACTATAAATCCTCCGGTCTCTGGTCTGCATCCTCACTGAGCGTTGGGCTCATGAGTACCTGTAAAATAAAAATGGGGTGAGATCGAAAGCCCAGTGGATCTCCCCTACATATCAATAGCATTATACGAACGAGCATACGAAACATGCAAATAGTTTCAAATCATTAGGGGTGTTTCAAACACTTAGTCAGTTTATCCGTTACGCTCTAATATCAAGAATTTACCATCTGATATTAGGAATTAACCGAAAGAGTGAACCACCCTCGGTATCCCAGTTGTGGTCCTGAACACAATCAGGCACCACATCTTTATAACACAGAAGTCTACCTCTGAGACCACGACCCAAGAAGATACTGAAACCAAGGGAAAAAATCTTCATGACTTTCCAAATTCGAGGGTCTCATACAGCCGCTCACAATTTGGCCTAGTTGGGGATACCCACGATGACGTCCTGGGACATCCGGAGAACCTCAACGCGATGTGCCACCAGTGCCGGTCCATCGCCCCGGTACGTGGAGTTCTTAATAAATCTTTAATGTTCTTTAGTTTGACAATCATAGTTTTCATTCCACATAGCATACAAACATGCTTATTCAATGCGAACCTAAGCAAAGAAAGCAAATAAACACCAAGCTGATCATAATATCCTAGTACTAGAATGCGAGTAACCAGACATTAGGATATCATGTAAATCAATCCACCCAAGGCATACATTCCTAGCATGATACTAAGTATAGGAATTTAAACATAGATCATATTCCGTATCCTAGGCCAAAGAGTGAGGAAGAGATAATCAACCCCACTTGTACGCGTCAGAACGCTGCTGGATCGTCACCCCTCGCACAGTAGTCCAATATCATCAATTTACATCATTAAATGGTAATGATACATTACTTTGGGCCTTTAATACACATCTAACTCGACCCTAAGGGTCTGTTATCACTCAGTGCTTTAGAGTGTACCCGAAACACTCCAAAACAACATCCAAGTCCATTGACTGCTCTTAGTACGGTGTAGACCACGGTCTACACACAATTTCTCACTAAATAATGAGATTTCACATGTGTACACCATACTTGTGATTAGTAATCCCGTTTACCACTTAAATCTAGTGTATTGGACACCCAACAATCATTTAAACACATAAACCAACTAAGGAATGGTTGTTTACATCGTTTATTCACTAAGATCCTCAACACAAACTCTCAAATGGCTCTTTATCAATTTGATTTACTAATCATTGATAGATACTCTAGATGAGATCAAACTTTAAAGAAAAACTCAAAGGAAAATCAAAACTCACCTTCAAGTCATTGTCCCGTCATCTCCTTCGAATCCCAAGCAGTTTCAGTGCAAAATGAGCAAATCTAAGCTTGAAACATATATACAGCTCGCACACGGACGCCGATCCTCAAACAGGTTTTTCTTCATGGACCTCAGTCTTCATTTTATGGACTTCGGTCATCCCTTTATGGACCGCGGTCGGCACTTTACAGAACGCGGTCACCGATGTGACCTAGTTTCTCATTTTCGCACTTTTCCACTGATGATTGTGGTTTTCCCATAAGGACCGCGGTCCACAGTGTGTTTTGCACTTTTCATGGATTTTTCTCATCACGGACCGCGGTCGGCAGTATGGTGTCCTATTTTTTAACACTTTTTTTCGCACGTTTCTAACTATCCGAATGTTCTAATAAATTTTATCTTGATTAAATATCATACAATGATCATTAAAAACAAGTTTCCAATCATTTTTATATTTATTTTGAATTTTGAAAAATTTGTGTTGACATGGACACATTATAAAACCTAGGGTGATTACAATCTACCCCCCTTAAAAGAAATTTCATCCTCGAAATTTAAATGAAAAGTACCTGAGCAATGTGTCCAATCAATCTGTTCTGACGAAGAGATTTGGGTATTTCTTTTGTATCTCACTCTCAAGCTCCCGAGTCGCTTCCTCCAGGTTATGATGCCTCCACATGACTTTGACTAAAGGAATGTCCTTAGTCCTGAAACTCTGCACCTTACGATTAAGGATCTTCACTGCTGGCTCTTCGTAAGTAGAATCATCTCGAAGTATGATCTCATCCAGATACAAAACATGAGATGGGTCTGGTTCGTACTTCTGGAGCATCGAAACATGGAACACATTATGTACTGAGGACAATCTATTCAGCAAATCCAGCTCATAAGCACATGCACCAACCCGTCTATTGATCTCAAACGGACCAATGTACCGTGGTGCTAGCTTCCCCTTGACTCCAAACCGTCTAATTCCCTTCTGTGGGTTGATCTTCAAAAATACCTGATCACCAATCTGGAATTCTAGAGGTCTTCTCCTCCTGTCAGCATAGCTTTTCTGTCTGCTCTGTGCTATAGCTAGTCTCTTCTAGATTTGTTTTACCTGTTGGTTCATTTCCTCAGTCAACTCGGGTCAAGTGAGTACCTGGTCTTCAAACTCTGCCCAACACGATAGTGATCTATAGGGTCTGCCGTACAGTGCCTCATATGGAGCAATCTTGGTGTTTGCATGATAACTATTATTATATGCAAACTTGGCAAGATGTAGGTGCTTACTCCAATTTCCTCTAAAGTCTAGGGTACATGCTTTCAGCTTATCCTCCAATATCTGTATGACCCTCTCTGACTGCCCATCTGTCTGTGGTTGAAACGCTGTGCTCATGGTTAATCTGCTCCCCAATTCCTTCGTTAGACTCTGCCAGAACTGAGACATGAATCTAGAGTCTCTGTTTGACACTATGGTACTGGGAACACCATGAAATCGCACAATCTCTCGCACATAAAGCTCTCCCAACTTACTCACTGCATCAGTAGACCAAATAGGTAGAAAATGTGCCACCTTAGTCAGTCGGTTTACCATGACCCAAATGGTGTCTTCTCCCTTATGACTTCATAGCAAGTCGCTTATAAAATCCATCGCTATACTGTCCCACTTCCATTCAGGAATCGGAAGTGGCTGTAATAAATCCAATGGTTTCCTATGCTCAACCTTGACTTGCTGACAAGTCAAATACCGGGAGACATATCTGGCAATGTCCCTCTTCATGCCTCCCCACCAGAAGGTTTTCTTCAAGTTTTGGTACATCTTGTCGCCCCCTGGATGCATAGTGTACTTACTCAAGTGTGCCTCATCCATTAGGGTTTCTTTAGCCTATCTAGAACTGGAAACACATAGTCGGTTCCCTAATCTCAATGCGCCCTCTGTGTCAAGGCGAAAATCAGCGTGCTTGCCCTCCTTGACGCCCTCTATCAGCTCTATAATCCATACATCAGATTTCTGTTCATCTCTGATTTGGCATAAGATGTCTGGCTGGCAAGCCACTGCATACAGATATGCTCGTGTATCATCTGTAGCTACACCCAGACTATAGTCACTAATCAGCTGATACATCTGACCCACTTCATCCCTCCTGCCCAACTTCCTACTAAGAGCATCGACAACTACATTCAACCTGCTGGGATGATAGTGCAGCTGAAAATCATAGTCACTAAGGAACTCAATCCACCTTCTCTGCCGAAGGTTCAGTTCCTTCTGAGTGTATATGTACCTGAGGCTCTTATAGTCTGAGTAGAGATCAAAACTCTCACCATATAGATAATGCCTCCATATCTTCAACTCAAACACGATCGTTGCAAGCTCCAGATCGTGCGTAGGATAATTCAGCTCATGTCGCTTCAGCTGCCGTGAAGCACAAACCACTAGTTGTCCTTGCTGCATCAGTATTGCACCCAATCCACTAAGGGATGAATCAGTGCACAAAGTATACCTCACACAAGGGATAGGTGTGATGAGTACCGGTGGTGTAGTTAACATCTGCTTAAGCTCTTGAAAGGGTTGCTCACACTACTCACTCCAAATGAATTTCTCGCCCTTTCTAGTTAGCTTAGTCATTGGACCCGGCAATTTCGAGAAATCTTTAATAAACCTTCGGTAGTACCTAGCCAACCTAAGAAAACTCCTGATCTCTATCACTGTAGTGGGTTGCTGCCAATCGGATACTGCTCGCACCTTCTCCGGGTTTACTGTTATTCCCTGTGCTGAGACCACATGGCCAAGAAACTTGACCTGCTTCATCCAAAAATCACACTTGCTAAACTTGGCACATAATTTATTCTGCCTCAATGTTTCCATAACAATCCGCAAGTGTTGTATGTGCTCAGTCTCTGATCGGGAATATACTAGAATGTCATTAACAAATACTACTACAAACTGGTCAAGGAAACGACTGAAAATTATGTTCATCAGTTCTATAAACGCGGCTGGAGCATTAGTCAAGCCAAATGGCATGACCGTGAACTCATAATGGCCATACCGCGTCCTGAAGGCTGTTTTATGTATATCAGACTCCCAGATCCTCAGCTGATGATACCCTGACCTCAAATCTATCTTAGAGAAGTACTGTGCTCCACTGAGCTGATCAAAGAGGTCATCAATTCGTGGTAAAGGGTATCTGTTCTTAATAGTAACAATGTTCAGCTTCCGGTAGTCTATGCATAGCCTCATGGAACCGTCTTTCTTCCTCACAAATAGGGCTGGAGCTCCCCATGGCGACTCACTATGTCTGATGAATCCCTTCGCCATGAACTCGTCCAACTGAGTCTTCAACTCTATCAACTCCACAGGTGCCTCCTCTATGGTGGAATAGCAATGGGATTAGTGCCAGGATGCAACTCAATCTTAAACTCTACCTGTCTGTGAGGTGGAAGTCCAAGTAGATCCTCTGGGAATATATCTATGTAATCCTATATCACAGGCATACCGTGAATATCTGTGGTCCCCTCTTCATCCTCATCTGCTAGCTGCCTGAAGTCTCCCTTCTGCTGAATGGCATATAACAAAGAAAGTGTAGGGCTCCTAGGCAGTCTTCGAATATCCCCATCGATCCTTAATGTCTCTCCTGATGGCAACTGTATAGTGACTCTCCTCCTCTGGCAATCAGTTTGTGCCTGATAATGGGTCAACCAATCCATTCCTAATATCACGTTGTAGCCACTGAAATGAAGTAAGCAGAGTTCAACGAGAATCAGCTGGTCTCTAAATCTGAACTCAACTCCACAATAGTTCCCTGAACTCACTATCTCGCCTATCGGCGTGCCAACATCCAATGGTACTGCCAATGGGCTCGTGACAAGTCTCAATTTACTCACCAAATCCTTTGAAATAAAAGACCGTGTGGCACCAGAATCAAACAAGAAATGCACAGCAACACCAAACAACAAAAACATTCCATCAACTATAGGATTCGGGGCTGTCTGGTCCTCTGCTACATATAGTCTGGCCTGCTCTCTCTGTCTCGTCTGGGACCGTGTTTGCCTTTGCTGCAACCGACCACTCTGTCCCTGCCCTGACTGCTGCTGGACTAGTGCTGGAGCTCTGGTAGGGCAATCTCTAACCTTATGTCCCTGCTGGCCACACAAGAAGCACAATCCTAACTTCCTGGCTTGTTCCCTCTGCTCGGTGTTAATCTGACCTGATCCGGTCTGCTGCTGCTACCCTGAAGTCTGGACCTGACCACTAGCAATAGGTGCTCTAGATGGTCGTCGTCGGTCTCTCCTCTGCTACGGGGTTCCAGATGTCTGACCTGAATATGATCTCTTCTGTCTACTCTTGAGCGATTGCCCAAACTCTATGTCTCTCTCTAAATGTTGGGCCCTCACAACCGCCTTTTTGAAAGTAGTCAGTCTCAGGGGCATGATCATCCTCCTAATCTCCATCCTTGAACCCTCTATACACTTCTCCGTCTTCATTAACTCATCTACCACCATCTCTGGGCAGAATCTCGACAGATCTGTAAACTTGTGCTCATACTCTGTCATAGTCAATGTCTTCTGCGTCAGCTTGATAAAATCTAATCGCATCTGGGACCTTCGTGCTGACTAGAAGAAAGTATCATAGAATTGTGTCTGGAACTCATCCCAAGTCATCACTGTCTCATCAATGGTCGGATCTGCCACTATCATCTTCCACCAGTGGTAGGCTGGTCCCACCAACTGATGTACTGCCAAAGCTACTCTCCTTGGTCCAATCACTCCTTGCAGCGTCAGATGCTTATCCATCTCTATGAACCATCTATCAGCTGCAATAGGATCTACCTGTTCCTCAAACTGGCTAGGACGCAGCTTCTGAAACTCTATAGCTAGGTCCTTCTGCTCTTTATCATAACCGACGAACTTGCTAGTCGTCTGTGGTGGAATCTCAAAGGGTACTGTCACTAGAATCGTTGTCTCATCAGGTAAGGACACTGGTGTAGACGTCTGTGCTGGTACTGGAGGCTATATGGGAGGCTGAAAAGACTCTGTCGGGTACCGGCTCGTCATGGCCCTGTCCACTGCCCTATCCACGGCTCTCTGTGTCATATCTGCGAGAGCCTCTAGGGATACTGCAATGGTAGCTAGCGCCACGGCCTCGGTAACACCCTCCTCTGTCTGTACTGGCTCCTCAGTAGCCTCACCCCTGGACCTGCTCCTACGGAGTCTGCCTCGTCCTCTAACTCTCGGCATTATCTTCAAGTCAAAAGCACACTTTAAGTATCCAACAGTGTAATCATAATAAAGCAGAAAATTCAATAATTTAAATGAATATAACTGCCTTTCAACTTTATGCTGGATACCATGACTTGTGATAATAGCCATTCATTTCAACTCGCTTATGCCCTTCGTGTTCATCGTGCTACAATGACTCTAAGTTCATGTTTCTAGGTTTTCGATATGTTTTAATGGCCTAGGGTTTTATGCTTCTAAATCGACAACATTTTTTTTTAGTTCTGGGTACAGGAATTTGTGTGCCAATACTCAAAATAGTGATATCACATATATCCAAAGCAAACACCCAACAATGAACGCTGGCATAATGGAATCCCTGTTCCATTACGGCTATCATATATTATGCCAAATCCTGGTCTCTAAGGATGACGCAAGACCCACCGTACGCGACCATCCCATACCAGTAGAATACAGTGCGTACAAGTTCTTCCAAAGAGTCCGTTCATCGTCCATTACAATTTGGCAAGTGTCTTGCTCCTTAAAGCAGACGCAAGACCCACCATACGCGACCGTCCTATACCAGTAGAATACAGTGCGTGCAAGTTCTGCCCAAGAATCGATCACTCACCATACATGGTATGTCATTCTTTGAGTCCAGGACTTCTCCATACCCCCAAAGGATACAGGATCTTCCTGAATCAAGTCACGACTAAAACAAGTGTGCGTTTTCATGTTATAAGTCTCTATCTTATGTCCTAAAAGCTTTTATTGAGATCCACTGTCTTCAAGACATCACCCGGTCTTCCGTAAACCTAGGGTTACAAGGATTGTTGACTCAACGGTTAAGTCGCCAATCCAACTCATTCTCACTTCTATGTGATGTCCTCGGTCTCAAGTTTCACCCGGATCCTTTCCAAAGTAGCACAACACTCGCAGAGAGTGAAACTTAGCTTACATGGCTACTATCCAAAGGAAGCGCATCACTCGTAGGGAGTAAAGCCTCCACCTACAGGGCTACTATCCAATGGAAGCGCATCTCTCACAGGGAGTAGAACTCCATCCACAGGGCTACTACCCGTACTCAAATCAGTCTATGAATGGTCACTTGAGCACCTGACATCACCTAAAACTTTTCTAGACTTCTAGCTACATAGTTACTAGTGAATTTCTTTTATTAACTCTCTTTTCAAAATTAATTTAGATCAAAATCATTTCTAGTGAAAATCAAATCCGGTGAAATTTCCTTTCATTTCAATAACATTATTATAAAAATAGTTTCGTTTGGCATTACTCAGCCAGGAAAAATCCAGTCATGCCCAGTGTTATCGAACACTGAGCTCTGATACCAAAAACTTTGTCACACCCCGACCCCCGGACCGGACATCATATTTGTCAATCTGAGGCCCTGTCGTCGGGCGTCGCGTGGCTACAAGCTCGGCGCGTGGTCCGCCGAAGCCCCGGCCATGCGACAGTTATCATCATCTATCTTTTTACCTCTACACACGAGGTTTAAATCATTTCTTTAATTTCAAACAATCATTTTAATCATGCTTCACTAAGCAATTGGTTTCAAATCAAATTCACTGGATGTTCAAAATTACATTTATACTGGAAATCAAGATAATAGTAGCGGAAACACTTTTAGGATCTAATATTTCTAAATCATTGAACACTGTTTAGCAATACCATAACTAAAAATCATCAGTTTATCAATCAAAACAAAAATAGTGTTCAAAATGGTAAAATAGTCTTGTATGTACATATACAAAAATATGATACATGGCCCTCTGGCCCAAGTTCAAACATACATCGTGAACTGTACAAAGCAGAGAGATAGTTTAACAAAAAATATCACTCTCTCTCACTATAAATCCTCCTGTCTCTGGTCTGCATCCTCACTGAGCACTGGGCTCATGAGTACCTGTAAAATAAAAATGGGGTGAGCTCGAAAGCCCAGTGGATCTCCCCTACGCATCAATAGCATTATAAAAACGAACATACGAAACATGCAAACAGTTTCAAATCATTAGGGGCGTTTCAAACACTTAGTCAGTTTATCCTTTGCGCTCTAATATCAGGAATTTACCATCTGATATTAGGAATTAACCGAAAGAGTGAACCACCCTCGGTATCTCAGTTGTGGTCCTGAACACAATCAGACACGACATCTTTATAACACAGAAGTCTACCTCTGAGACCACGACCCAAGAAGATATTGAAACCAAGGGGAAAAATCCTCATGACTTTCCAAAATCGAGGGTCTCATACGGCCGCTCGTAGTTTGGCCTAGTTGGGGATACCCACGATGACGTCTTGGGACATCCGGAGAACCTCAAAGCAATGTGCCACCAGTGCTCGTCTATCGCCCTGGTACGTGGAGTTCTTAATAAACCTTTAATGTTCTTTAGTTTCACAATCATAGTTTTCATTCCACACAGCATACAAACATGCTTATTCAATGCGAACCTAAGCAAAGAAAGCAAATAAACACCAAGTTGATCATAATATCCTAGTACTAGAATGCGAGTAACCAGACATTAGGATATCCTGTAAATCAATCCACCCAAGGCATACATTCCTAGCATGATACTAAGTACAGGAATTTAAACATAGATCATATTCCGTATCCTACGTCCGCATAATACTAAAGAGTGAGGAAGAGATAATCAACCCCACCTGTACGCGTCAGAACTTGCTGGATCGTCACCCCTCGCACAATAGTCCAATATCGTCAATCTGCATCATTAGATGGTAATGATACATTACTTTGGGCCTTTAATACACATCTAACCCGACCCTAAGGGTTTGTTATCACTTAATCCTTTAGAGTGTACCAAAAACACTCCAAAACGACATCCATGTCCATTAACTGTGCTTAGTACGGTGTGGACCATGATCTACACACAATTTCTCACTAAATAATGGGATTTCATATGTGTACACCATACTTGTGATTACTAATCCCGTTTACCACTTAAATCTAGTGTATTGGGCACCCAACAATCATTTAAACACATAAACCAACTAAGGAATGGTTGTTTACATCGTTTATTCACCGAAACCCCTTGATTCAAGCCTAAAAACGGGATTCCCTTTCAATGAAATCACTCCCCTCATTTCTATCGCCAAACAACCATCCTAAATCCATCATGTTAGTGTCCAAACACACATACAATTGAAAAGAACGACAATTCATCAAATTTAGCTTGATTTTTAGCCATTAAATCCTCAACACAAACTCTCAAATGGCTCTTTATCATTTTGATTTACTAATCATTGATAGATACTCTAGATGAGATCAAACTTTAAAGAAAAACTCAAAGGAAAATCAAAACTCACCTTCAAGTCCCTCTCCCGTTGTCTCCTCCGAATCCCAAGCAGTTTTAGTGCAAAATGAGCAAATCTGAGCTTGAAACATATATATAGCTCTCACATGGACCGCGATCAGCATCAGACGGACCTCGGTTCTCTGACAGGTTTTTCTTCATGGACCTCGGTCTTCACTTTATGGACCTCGGTCTTCACTTTATGGACCGCGGTCGACACTTTACGGACCGCGGTCACCGATGTGACCTAGTTTCTCGTTTCTGCACTTTTCCACTGATGACTGTGGTCTTCCCATAAGAACTGCAGTCCATAGTGTGTTTTGCACTTTTCATGGATTTTTCTCATCATGGACCGCAGTCGGCATCAGACGGACTGCGGTCAGCAGTATGGTGTCCTATTTTTTAACACTTTTTTTGCACGTTTCTAACTATCCGAATGTTCTAATAAATTTTATCTTGATTAAATATCATACAATGATCATTAAAAACAAGTTTTCAATCATTTTTATATTTATTTTGAATTTTCAAAAATTTATATTGACGTGGACACATTATAAGACCTAGGCTGACTACAACACATGGCGCCAAGATTTGGGGATTCTCTCCAAGAACACCCAAATTTGATTCTAGCTTCAAAGGGAAAATTTCCTTGTGCAAGATTTAAAAATCAGAGTGTGATATGGTGTCTCTCGTGCTTTGATATCATACACCCACTAGTTGGACGTCCAAAGGAAAGAGGAGAAAAACATGCCTTTTTTGCCTAAGTGTGATGAGCAAGCAAAGGAATCAAAGGGGAAAAATATGAGAGAATATTCACTCTCTCTATGGGACGTCCAAGACCATTTTAGAAGGATTCTAGAAGAATTTCAGTCTCCTAAATTGAATTAGAAACAAAGACTAGCGAGATCACTAGTGGGCCCACAAAAGAGATGTAGACACATGCCAAAATATACACACTTACCATGTCCTACCTTTAGTGTTTGAAATGTTGCCCAAATGAGAGTGGCTGTTGTAGCTACCCATGGACGTCCCTTAGTGTGTTTGAAAACTATAAATATCCCCCTTATTGTTCACAAATCATTCATTGCAAGAGCAAGTGAAAACGTCAGTAGTGTGCTCTCTTCTTCTTCTTTCTCTTCCTCTTCTTGAGGTCTCATTTTGTCCTAAGAAAGGGCTTCTAGTTTCAGAGTTTTAGTGATCATTAGAGAGTGGTTCTGTGGAGGTTTGAAGTGACAAAAAGGTGAGGGGAAACGCTGCTGGATTTTTGGGAAACATCTAAAGCTAAGGTAGAAGTTGCCCTCTTAAACCTTTTTCATATTTAAGCTATTAGCATGTCCATTTCGATTGATTTGTTTTTTTTTTTTTTAATTTTTAAATGTTTAGTTTCAGTTTTCTATTCCCATCCGTGCAATGTTTCAGATTCATAAATGTTTAAGATCATGCCTATTTTTATGATCATTCATGGTAGTATCATGTTTAGGGATGAGTTCCAAGTTTTGGTGCATGATTTTGAATGATGA
>JAJIYU010006563.1:0-20530 GCA_030144865.1 Tinospora cordifolia
ATCATTGTTTTCTAAAACCAAACAAACAATGAACATGCTAATGAATCAAGAAAGAAAAAAGGGGAGTTTAAGAAATCACTTCCACCTTGATATGTAGTTTCCCCCAAAGTTGAAATAATAGTTCCCAATGCTCAACACCAAGACAATCACCTAAGAAAAATCCCCAAACCAAGAACTTCTCACACTTAAGAAAGAAAAGAAAAGTGAGAAGTGGTGCCAAGAAGAGGGCTTGAAGTACAAGATGACAACTCAACTCTTGTTGCTTAGGATGGTTTGAGTTGTGAGCATTGGGGGGTTTATATAAGCTTCAAAAGTGTGTAGAATGGCAAGTTATGCTGCTCTCATTGCAAGAAACTTGCCAATAATTCAAATTTTCGTGCCCCCCAAGCATAGGAGAATAGTAGGTATTTTTTTTGGAATTTTTTGGAGTTTAGAAATATTTTTTTTCTGATTTTTGATGTGTTTTTATTAATTTAATTCAGATTTTAGTTATTTAAATCAGAGCCTTTAATCGAGACCGTAGGATTGTCCTCAAGATGCGTTTGCAATCAAGATCGGGTGGGTGGAACGTCAGCCATTGGATTAACCTCGATCGCATCACTTGATTCAAGATGAGATCAGGCGGATGAAATCTGGTACGTCCGATAAACCTCGATTGCGGTACTCGGTTCGCGATTGATGGAACACGCTTTTCTGGACAGTTGGATGATCATCGGGTGCCGTGTTCGGATCGTGATCGCGATTAACGAATCTTGTCCGAGCCGTCAGATTCTCCTCGAGACACGCACGTCGCGATCAGAAAACAAATTTGTTGTAGACCATCAGATCTACCTCGACAATCGTGTGCGGTCCGATTTCACGATTTCGATCTGCGCCTTAAATCTCGATTGTCTGATTATCCTCGAGTTCTATGTGTGGTGATCATCAAGATGAGATTACAGATCCTGGCCATTGGATTTTCATCGATTTCTGTACTTTTGCGATCAACGAAACACCATCGGACCGTTAGATCAAGCCGATCATTTCTGGGCCGTTGGATTCCGTGATTCGGTGCACCTGGGTGCCGTTTTAGACTTTGATCGTGACCGTGAGATCTCATATCCTACGGATGATAGATTTCTGGCCGTTGGATCGTGTTTCTAATTACAAATTCACTTTCCAAAGCTTTTATAATCTGAATTTTTGCCAATTAGACACTTCCTAATTGATAAAAATTTGATTTTCTTGTATATTTCCTTCCATTTTGATAATTTGCTAAATTTTTCTCTTTTCTAATTATTTAATATTGCATTTATTTTATATATTTTCATTTCTTTAATATTTTTAATGCTATTAGTTAAATAATCAATATTTTTCATTTCCATGTATTTTTATTTATTTCATATTTTATTTTCAGATAATAAATTATGTAATTATACACTATTATTTACATAATGTTTGATTTATTTTTAATAAATACATTTTATTTAATTATATGAATTTTTCTATGTACATATTCCTATAATATATAGTATTCACATTTATTGTGTTAACACACACCTTATTCATTCACATATTAACTAATATGTGTAAATATTTTATTTCTATTTATTTCTTAAACAATTCCTTAAATTTCATAATTAATTCTACTAAACCTTAATTTTCATTTAATTATCAAATTAAGGTCCTATTTGTCTATTTTATATTATATTTTCAATATATTTTATTTTTCATGTGCCAACCCACAATTTGCACCCGAAAATTTCTTAAAATCCTTGAAATTAATTTATTTAACTTATTTTAAATTTTTGACAAAATTCTGAGGTATTACACTAACCTCCTCCCGAGGTGTTTTGTTGTTGCTGTTGTTGTTTGGGAACCTGAACCAATGTTGTTGGGCAGTTTTTAGCAAGATGCCCCCTTGTTCTGCATACAGAGCACAATCCTAGCCTCTTAGCCTGCTCCCTTGCCTCATCCTTGTTCTGTCCCTGTTTCTGTGGTGCGTTCCTACCATTCTTACTTTTTTTTTTCTGAGCCCCTTGGTTATTTTCATTCCCAAGCCTCTTGTTCTTTCCCCTCAACTTTTGCTCTAGGTTGAGCTCTTGTTCCAGAATTAGGGCTCGTTCAACAACTTCCTTATAAGTTTGGAGGCCCAATGTCATGATAACCTTTCAGATCTCGATCTTGAGACCCTATGAAAATCTGTTGGCTTTCATCTTTTCTTCTCGGATCAATTCTTCAGAGAATTTGGCCAGCTTAGTAAATTTCCTCTCGTATTCAGTTACTGTGAGATCCCTCTGATTGAGTCTCCGAACTCTTCCCAAATCATGGTCGCAATGTCAGTGTTGGGATCCATCTGCATCATTCTCCACCATCCACGGGCTGGTCATTTTAAATGGTGTATGGCTAGTGTTACTCGTCGTGAACCCATCACCTTCGACACAATTAGTAACTCCTCCATATCCTAGTACCAGTGATCAGCAGAGATGCAGTCAGTAGTTCTATCAAATGAGGGAGGGTGGAGCTTTTGTCAATCTAGCAGCATCTTCTTATGTCTTTCATCTTCTAGGTCCTCTGGATTCCTTTGACATTCTTGAGGTACTAGTGCTAGGCCTTGGACTGGAATAGGCTCAGGTGCTTGAGGCTGCGGAGCCATCTCAGGGATTATCTGTGGAAGTGTCCTTCTCAGTTGATCTAGGACCCTTTGTGACATTTCACTCATCATGGTTTCCATCCGCGCCTCCATTCATGCCTCCATCCATGCCTCCATCCCAGTAGGCAATTCCTATACTTGTTGTTCAATCTCCTTAGAGGTGGTGGATAGAGTTACGTACCTTCTAGCTCTAGCCATTTTCTTGTAAAATTGAGCAAAGTGTCAGTATGTGTCAAATATTCGTGCTATCATGGCTCTAGATTCAGTTTTTAGGTTCTTAATTTGTTCAGTGGCCTAAAGTATTTCTTCTAGGTTCTTTTCATGTATGGGTACAGGATTTGGGTTTCAAAGCACATAACCAGTGAAACATGTATATCACAAAATCATACAATCACGCTTGCACAGCAAGGTTCCAAGCTTCCACCTAAGCTTTCAGGTTCAAGTGTCACATACCACTCTACTCCTTCAACTTAGGCTTTCACTCAGAATAGAGCTGCACCCAAACAATTTTACAAATGTCTCGATAACTAATGTTCCCGAGCCCACTATAGTCCACCGTCCCATACCAGCGAGCATATAGAAACCCGTTCTGCCAGAGTTACCGATCATTCACCACACATGGCCCATCATTCTCCGAGTCCAGGCTTCCTCCATAACCCCGAATTCCTATGCATCCCAAACTACAAGAAATCAAAAATTATAGGAGCTTCCTGGTCTCGTGTCCTGATCAAATAATTTTTTGTTTTCACACAAGTTCTCATCTCTAGCCTATGCCCTAGTGTTTTATGTTTTTGATCCACTGTGCTACCCATGGCTACACTCGTTTCTACCTAAGGTCTTTTCTCTGGACCTAGGGTTCAGTTCTGGTTGACTTACAACCTCTGTCTGGCCAAGAGACCATCTTTGACATCATTTTTGACTTCTATTCAATTCATTGCCCTAATTTTCCACCTTCTAATTTTCTTTTATAGAAAATAAGAGTATTCTTCAACTCCGACTACTCATATAAGCAGGTGGGACAACCTCTAGATCGGGCGGCGACACCAAAATCTTCTTAGCAACCGCGCTTTCTAGGGTGAGATAACCTACTTCTATTTCAATGTTTAGCTTTACTCGGGACAAGGCTTACTCACTATCAGCCCAACTTGTAGTCTTTGTATACAATCCAAACATTTCAAAAACATATACTTCCTTTTTTAAAACACTTTTTAAAACATTCATCAATTTCAAAAATAGAAGGTAGGGCATTCTAAATTCAATTCAAGGTCAAACCCTAATTTTGGTTTCTAATTCTTGTCAAGCAACTAATGTTTGACTTTCTATTTCTAACCTAATCAACACATGTTTAGGCTTAACTTTCTATTTCTAGCCCAAGGCACCTAAAGCCTAGGCTCTGATACCACCTTGGTATCAGAGGAAACTTTCTATTCTCGGCCCAGCAACTAATGCCTAGGCTCTAATACCATACTTGTATCAACACATGTTTGAGAAATGATATCATTCATGCTATGTTAGTATCATGTTTAGGCTTTTAAATTAAAGTATGATGCATACTTTATGAGTGTTTCATGAATCAACTATGTATATTATGAATTTTAGTTTGATTTCATATTCTAAAGTTTATTTTATGAGATCATGATATGAGAATTAATCAAAGACAATGGACATAATAACCACGTACCATCATAGTGGTCATGGTGACACTATGGATGTTCTTTTTCATATGAGTTAGGTCATATGGTTTTCATACCTAAGTACTTGAGGGTTGTGTACCACTGGTGGGTCACCATGTGTAATGGGTTGATGCCGACAAGTGCCACTAACGGATTGATGCCGAGTGGGCCCTATTTACTCAGTTAAGAACATCAAGGGATTAAAAACCCTTTTGGTCTGAGACTCGAATTAAACAAATTGATGTTTGAAATGCCTAATGATTGCAAGTGTTTGAATTATGATTGTGTTATGAGTTTGAATATGAAAGATGGTTGTTCGAAAAGGATCCACTGGGCTATGTGCTCACTTTTCATTTCTTATTTGTCAGGAACATGAACCCATGGAGCTGTTGAATATAGATAATTTCTTAGAAAGTTTCTACAGTATTATATTTTTTTTTCAATTTTTGGGGCATGTTGCCCAAAGTTTTTATGTTTTTCTACAGAAAAGTATTTTGAAGACTTCCGCCGTAATTATTAGTTTTTTTGAAGAGTTTAGAACTTTCAATTTCTATTATGAATAAAATAGTTGAATTTCTTTATCTCTTTTAATTTGCCTTGATTTTATTGAAAGTTTTGTATTCTTGAATTTTATACAAAGGCATGAGATATTGAAAAGAAAAGAACAAGTGTGTGTCACTTGTAACGTAGCACCGGCCCGACCTGCCTTTTTGTTAAGTCCACTATCAAGAGAATGGTGGCAATGTATATTGCCTAAAAGATACGGGGGTTGGGGTGTTACACAATCGAATTTAACTCCCTTCCTGGTCAGCTTGGTCATAGGTTCTGCTAGTTTGGAGAAATCTTGGATGAACCTTATTTCATACCCGACCAAGGCTAAGAAGCTCTTAATCTCTGTAACTGTTTTGGTTGCTTCCAATCCATAATTGCTTCCAACTTTTCTCGGTCTATAGAGATGCCTATTGTCGATACTACATGACCAAGAAACTTGTCCGTCTTCATCCAAAACTCACACTTGCTGAACTTGGCATACAATTGATGCCTTTTAAGTGTCTCCGACACTATCTGCAAGTGTTCTAAGTGCTCCGCTTCTGACTTTGAGTAGATTAGGATGTCATCTATGAATACCACCACAAACTGATCAAGATACTATTTAAGCACTCGGTCCATCAAGTCCATGAATGTTGCTAGGGCATTGGTTAAACCAAAGGGCATCACGATGAACTCAAAGTGTCCATATCTTGTTCTAAAGGTAGTCTTGTGTATATCCGACTCCTTGATTCTCAACTGGTGATATCCTGACCTAAGATCAACCTTTGAGAAATGAGTGGCTCCTTTCAATTGATCAAATAGGTCATCAATCCTTGGCAAAAGTTATTTGTTTTTCACCGTAGCTTGGCAACTTCTGATAATTGACACAAAGTCTCATAGAGTAATCCTTCTTTTTCACAAACAACAACAAAGCTCCCCAAGGTGATTCACTCGGCCTGATAAACCCTTTCTCTCAGAGCTCATCGAGTTGAGATTTTAACTCAATCAATTCTACTGACGCCATCATGTAAAGAAATATGACGATAGAGTTGGTTCCAGGGTGAAGTTCAATCTTGAACTCTATCTCTCTAGCAGCTGTTAGTCTAGGTAAGTCGTTAGGGAACACATCCTCGTACTCGGTAACCACTACTAGGTCTTGGATTTTCTTTAGTTCAACAAGTTCTTCCTTAGAGAGTTCCTCGAGCTCATTCTTCTACCTTAAACAGTTTAACATGGCTATGGTTGGACTTCTCAGTAATCTCCATATATCCCCATTGATTCTATAGGTTTCCCCAGAAGGTAGGATTATGGTCCCTCGTCTTTTAGGACAATCTATCTACACTTGGTACTAGTCTAACCAATCCATCCCCAAGATTACATCATAGCCATGAAAAAGGTAAAGTACATAGATCAACCGTTATAAGCTTATCCCTGAATCTTAGGTCACAACTACACATTCTTTTTTAAGTCACAGTGGTCCCTATTGGTTTGGACACATAAAAAGTAAGAGTGTTTCTCAATTCCAATTACTCATATAAGTTGGTAGGACAACTTCCAGATTGGGCTGTGAGACTGAAGTCTACTTAGCAACCGCGCTTTTTAGGGCGAGCTAACCCACGTCCCTTTCAATGTTTAGCTTTACTCGTGACAAGGCTTATCGATTATTAACTCAACTTGTAGTCTTTGTATCCAAATAAAACGTTTCAAATCATATGTTTCCTTTTTCAAAATACTTTCTAAAACATTTTTCAATTTCAAAAATAGAAGGTAGGGCATTAAATTTTTAATTTAGTTCAATATGAAACCCTAATTTGAGTTTCTAATTCTAGTTTAATCAACATATGTTTAGGCTTGACTTTGCATTCTTTTTGCCCAAGGCATCTAAAGCCTAGGCTTTGATACCACCTTTGGTATCAGAGGAAACTTTCTAATTTTGGTTGAGCAATTAATGCTTATGCTCTAATAACACCTTTATAACACCCCATCCCCCAAGAGACAGGTTTAAGCTCAACCACAAGGCGGGTTGGGTCCTATGTTATATTTACAGGTACACAACTTCCATCTTAATTCCTTTATTCTAACACTTATTGAAATAATCATAAATACATTTCCATTGAGTTTGATATTCAACAAAATAATGCAAGTGTATAAAGAAAAACTTCAAATCTTTATTCATTAAATAAAATAAAAATATTACATTCTTGAAGTCCAAAGATTTAGTACATAACTCTAAAATTCAAAAGTAAAATTCAACAAAAGTCTTTATTCAAAATTTGGGACATATGCCCTTACAATATGAACTTTTTAAAAGCAGACTTTCAAATATCCATTGTCTTCATGTAATTCAATTTTCTAAAAAATAGAATGAATGGGTGAGCACATAGCCCAGTAGATCATTCATCAAACTATTAATTTACTAATTCAAATTAAAAAATACATCCAATTTCAATCACTTGCAAGCATTAAGTGTTTCAAACAATATCTTGTTAGGCACTACGAGAAATCGCACCTACAACAACGTGTAATGTTCGTTGTTATACCCATACGACAACGTTCATGGTGATGTTGTCGATTAGGGTGTTGTTAAACAGTCGACTATTTTTAACAACGGTTACGAGCCTGTTGTTGTAAAACATTGTCTATCGGTCTAATAGTGAGGTTACAACAACATTCGCCTATTGTTAAATGCTTCAATCTTTCAACACATATTCAACAACTGTCACTATGCTTGTTGTTGTAGAGATGTTATGACAACAGGCGAACGTTGTGGAAACCCTAACCTTTAACAACAGTCATGTGCCTGTTATTGTAATGCGTTGTGTATCGTTCTAAAGCTGAGGTTATGACAACGTTCACATGTTGTTAAATACTTCGATCTTTTTACACATATTCATCAACGGTCGTAATGGTTGTTGTTGTAGATGTGTTATGACAACGGGCGAACATTGTGGAAAACCCTACCCTTTTAACCTTTCACCAACGGTCAGGTGGTTGTTGTATGTCCATTACTTAACAACATGCACATGCCCATTGTGAAAGCTGTAGTATTTCAACAACAATCGTTTGCATGTTATTATATTATGTATCTTAGAACGAAAACTGATCGTTGTCATATGTGTCATTTTTTTTTAATTGTAAAAATATTTTACTACAATATATATTGCATATATTTACCTATATCTGTAAATTCATAATATAAATATAAATAGTATTATACATTTGTCCTATTATTTCAAATGCCTCATTTAGTATATACAATCCATCTAACATATATACAGTCCATCAAACATATATATATACAATCCATCAAATATATATATATACAATCCATCAAACATACATATATACAATCCATCAAAAAGAGTAATTATTATTTACAATAGTCTTATGTACTTCTTTGACCAAGCAATTGTACTTCCAACAGCATCACTCAAGTAATGAATTTCTGATGTTATTCTATATAAATCAGCATCTTCATTCACTACCTTTACAACCCAAACTCTCCAACAATCAAAGCCTAGTGGGAGTCCATGAACTTTAGCCTTAGGATCTGTAGAAGAAATCTTTCCTACTGCTACAACTTCTCCTACTACATATCATTTGCTTTAATGATTTATTTACAATTGCTTTTTGAATTGCTTCATTTAAAGGCTCATCATTCTTTCTCAAATGACCCTTTGTCCATACATCTACTCTTGCAAGTAAATCTGAATGTTCATTGGCCTCCTTCTAAAATACGAAAAATAGTAACATTTATAACATATATGCTTATGTAAAAATACAAAGAGAAAAAATAAAATGAGCTACGTGCCAAGACCATTACCAATTCATGTTCCAAACGAGCAAAGCCCTTCCTACTCATTGTGTGCAATAGTTTTTGACTATTGCTCATTTCATTAAACTCTTTGCCTGTTGCCTAATAAAATGAATATATTATTAATAATGAAAAAGAAGAGATGGTTCAAATTTAAAGTATATATATAAGAAACACACAACAAACCTGAAACTCTTTGGATAATATTTCTTCAAAAAATGTATTCTACTCTTTAGGAGACATCACATTGCTAGGCTTAAGATATTCATGTACAAAGTTTCTATCTTTTTTTTTTCTCATTGCTTCTCTAATTGCAGTAGAAACTTTGGAGTTGTATTGCCTCCAGTTGTGTCCCATCTTTTGCAATATGATAGCCTTATTAGACTTGTCAACTACAAATCTTGTTTGACATGCACGAAAAGGGATAAATTAAAAAATTTCTACAAATAAAGTATTAAAATCTCTTAACAATTAACATCCAAAGTTGTTCTTTAATTTCTGGAGCCACATGATGCCAATCTTTAATTACTACAGGTACGTGCTCTCGCACAATTACACCAATGTAAGATGATAGCTTCTCAGAATTAGTTGACACTGGCTGCCCTCTTTCATTGAACTCAACTTCCATTTTAGGAACATGTCACAAAACCAAACCCATCCTAGTGGGTCCACACTTCTTTATTATTATGCTATCAATCTCTGTTGCTTTTGCAGTACTTTCTGTTTTGGGTGATGATCTTGGTGAGTTGGAGTCCTCATTAGACAGTCTTACACCTTCATTCTTAGAATGATTCATTGCAACCAACATGGCTATCCATTGCTTCTTAGCTCTCTTTTCAGCTTGTTTAGAAGACTTGAAAAAAAATGTGTTCATATATATAGAATTATTTGTCTCATAATATTCACATAAAATTGATCAAAAATGCATCATTATGAATATCATGTCACTAAAAATAAAATACTTACTTCACCAGCTTCTAAAGTCTTCTTTTTTGTCATAGTGGCTATAGAAGATATAATATGCTTATTGATACAAAATGTAAAGGAATTAACTAATTACTTCATATGCAACAAATAACTATCACATACTTAAAAAGTAGGATTTAATACACAATCCAAACGTATAAACTCAGACAGAAATTCAAGAACAATAACAAGAACAACCAATAATAATAATAATAATAATAACAGAAGAACAACAACAGTTACGAAACCCACAAAGAAGACCAAACGTTACAAGCAGAGCTTTCGTTCCCAAATGCAGAAGCAAATATTTCATTCTCAACTACTTAAAGAAGAAGAACAACAACAAATGAAGATTAACAGAAGAAAAATAAACAAAAAAAATCGATGAATTGAAATGCATAAAGAAGAAGACCAACCATTACAACCAGAGCTTTCGTTACCAAATGTAGAAGTAGATATCTCGTTCCCATTTATCCAAAGAAGGACAACAACAACAAATGAAGATTAATAGAAGAAAGATAAAAAAAGAAGATCGATGATTTGAAATGCACAAAGAAGAAGACCAACCGTTACAAGTAGAGATTTTGTTCCCAAATGCAAAAGTAGATATTTTGTTCCCAAATACTCAAACAAGAACAAAAAGAAGATTAACAAAAGAAAGATGAGCAGCGAAAATCGAAGAACTTAAACGCACAAAGAAGACGATCGAACAACAGTGACTCTGAAAAAGAGGAGTATTCCTGCGTTATTTTTTTTAGGGCGGGAGCTGGTTTTTTTTTATTTTTATATTTTTCTTAGTATAATGTCAGAATAATGTACAAATAATGCGAGTATAACGATTGTTCGGTTGTTGATACAAAAATGCGAGGTTAGCATGTGAATAATGCAGGGATAATATGAGAATAAAATGCGGTATAGCGTATGCATAACATATGAATAATTATGGAATAATACCAGTAATGGTAAATGTATAACATATCAAGCAACGGATAAATAATTTAAGAATGGTATAATGCAATAATAATAACTGAATAATACGGGTATAAAATTGTTTGGTTGTTTTGGTTAAAAATTGTAGGGATAACATGTGAATAATGCAAGGATAACATATGAATAAAGTTTGGTATAAAGTATGTAGAAGATATGAATAATCATAAAATAATGTGAGTCATGGTATAATGCAAGAATAATATCTAAATAATGCAAGTATAAAAATTGTTCGATTGTTGACATGAAAATGCATTATAAAGTATGCATAACATATGGATAATTATGAAATAATGCCAGTAATGGTAGAGGTAGAACATACCAAGCAACGGATAAATACTTTAAGAATGGTATAATGCAAGAATAATAACTGAATAATACGAGTATAAAATTGTTTGATTATTTTGGTTAACATTTCCGAGGATAACATGTGAATAATGCAGGGATAACAAATAAATAAAATTTGGTATTCGTATGTATAACATACGAATAATCAAGAAATTACGTGAGTAATGGTATAATGCAAGAATAATATCTGAATAATGTGAGTATAAAAATTGTTCAATTGTTGATATGAAAATGCGGTATAACGTATGCATAACATATGAATAATTATAGAATGATGTCAGTAATGGTAGAGATATAACATACCAAGCAACTAATAAATACTTTCAGAATAGTAGAATGCAAGAATAATAACTGAATAATATGGGTATAAAATTGTTCGGTTGTTTTGGTTAAAAATTGTGGGGATAACATGTGAATAAAGTTCGTTATAAAGTATGTATAACATATGAATAATCATAAAATAATGCGAGTAATGATATAATGCAAGAATAATATCTGAATAATGCGAGTATAAAAATTGTTCGATTGTTGATATGAAAATACGATATAACGTACGCATAACATATAAATAATTATGGAATAGTGCTAGTAATGGTAGAGGTATAACATACCAAGCAACGGATAAATACTTTAAGAATGGTATAATGCAGAATAATAACTGAATAATACAGGTATAAAATTATTCGGTTGTTTTGGTAAAAAATGCGGCGATGACATGTGAATAATGCAAGGATAACATGTGAATAAATTTTGGTATAAAGTATGAATAACATATGAATAATCATGAAATAATGTGAGTAATGGTAGAATGTTGGTATAAAATAGCAAGCAACGGATAATGTATATATGAATAATGGTATAATGCAACTCATTATTAAACATAATAATAATATATGGTTTATTATTATTATTATTAATTCATATATAGTTAGTAAAATTACGTAAGAATTTCACATTGTAAACGTATTCTATCATATTTTATTAAAATAAATGCAAAGATTCTTTTTTACTGTAATAATGTCAAATGATCTTGTTTTGTCAAAATCTCAAATAATAATGGAAAATAAGTAAAATAATATAAGAGCATTTTTTCAATACATTTAATATATTTATCTATGCTATATATAATAGAAATCTTTTACATTAAAGCGAATTTAGACTTAAATTTAATGTTTGGACTGTAGCCAATTTATTTATTAAAAATTTAGCTTTATTATTAAAAATTAAAATTTAGTACTTTTACTTCATATAGCAAATACATACATATGTTTGCTATTTTATACCAAATCTATGTCTGTATATTTGGGTATCAGTTAACCCAAATATACATACATACATACATACATACATACATCCGTATATATATATATTGTAATACCTTGAAAGTCTATAAGACTTTCACGTCACTATTGAATGGATAAAGTGGAATAACAAAGTTAATAAAAGAATCAAAATAACCAAAATACCCGAAAACCATGTATTATAAGTCTAAATAAGTGTAAGAGTGATACCAATCTAAGAAGCACGAGAAATGGCGAAGAAAGACGCTAAACACCAAAATTTCATTCTGGTGACCGCGGTCATTGTAGGAGAAACCCAGAAAACGAAGGGAAATACATCGTTCTGGTAACCGCGGTTGGTCCAACAGTGACCGCGGTAATTGCGAGAGAGACCTAGAAACGAACAGGAAGTGCGTACTAGTGACCGTGGTCGGTTTTCTAGCGACCTCGGTAATCATGCGAAAAACCCATAAATGAACAATGCACACCAGTGTGTCCACCGCGATAATTACTCAGTGACCGCGGTAGTCGCACAGTTACCGCGGTCATGCTATAATGACTGCGGTAATTCGTTGATTTCTATATAAACGAACATGTGCAAAAAACCCTAGATCTAAAATTTTTTCCGCTATAAATCACTGATTTTTCTCTTTAGCTCTCACCAAGCTTGCTCATCCCATTTCTTAAGTGTTTTATTGAGTTCTAAGGGTGGTTTGAGCTCCTTTAAACCATTCTCTATCATTTTCAAGCTCAGATCCGCCAAGAGCATCATCAACAAGGGTGGATTCGGGTTGAGGCACGCTTGGAAAGGGTCTTGTGCAAAGGTAAACCTTGAAACCTTCTTGAGATCTTGTTTTCTTAACTTTCAAAAACATTTTTCCACAAATGTATATAGTTTTCCCTTGAGTTAAGGTTAAGCACATGTCGGTGACTCTGGCGACTGCGGCAATGCAAAGCATTGCTACGGTAATGCGACATGCACCGATGTTCTCTCATTTTGTTTTGATTTTGGGTGCATTTTGGAACACATTCGCCAAGAACACAAACCTTAGGGTTTTGGTTGTGCCATGAATGCCTTAGACTCACGTATTCTCATTGTTTAAAAACCTTATAGATTGATGATCTGAGGCGTGCTCAGCGAGGAACAAGGCACAAGATCGAGGAACACTAATGTGGGTGTGATTTTCTTACTCCCTAACCTTATCCAAATTTTGAATGCTTAACATGATGTTTGTTAGCTTAAGATATGTTAGAAGCATGCTAGGACTTGCTTGATTGACCTTGTTTGGATTTGACTTGGTGTATGTCCTTGATGCATGGTTGCTTGTGCCATAACATGCTAGATAGAGATTTTTATGAGATGATTACCATGAATGGCTGAACGCATCTATGTTTGATTTACTATATGTTACATTGATGATCAGATATGGCTTGGAATGACATGTATGACTAAAGAACATTAAATTAAGATTAATAAATCCACGTACTGGCATGGTGACCGGCCTTAGGGAGTCATCGTGGGTGTCCCAACCCGAGCTGACTGCGATAGCTAATTGTGTCTTCGGACGGAGAGTCACTGCGGACTACTATCCTTGGCTCGTGGTCCCGAAGGTAACTGGCCCTCGGGAGTTACTCCCGGATTCGCTCCCGGATCACACAGGGGATATCGAGGGTTATGCACTCTTTCGGTCTTAAATGATAACAAAATAAGAAATTGTGTGAAACGCCTAATGTAATGAAA
The DNA here is from genome assembly GCA_030144865.1 of Tinospora cordifolia. NCBI lineage: Eukaryota > Viridiplantae > Streptophyta > Magnoliopsida > Ranunculales > Menispermaceae > Tinospora > Tinospora cordifolia. Next base: position 13,973 of record JAJIYU010006563.1, read on the forward strand.
GCGATTGCACGTTTTGTATTCTGGTTTGTATAATGTTAGTGATGTATAGGATTGATTGTTGATAACCCTGCAAGTGTACGGGATCGCAATAGTAATAATCGGTGAGACCGGATATCGTCCTCAGGGAATGTATAAAAAAAATAAACTATCTAAAAACCCAATTTACTATCAATTTAAACTTTATTAAAGCTACAAATTCGATTAATTATGAATTAGAATTAAACTCTTGAAAATAGTCAAATATAAAACTGAAAAGTAAATTATTAAAAACTCTTTAGATTAAATTATATAAGATAGTAAACATTGTTGTGATCACCTTCAATTCCTATTTCAATTAATCAAATTCCTTTGTTTTGTAAGTTCTAGCACTAGTCATCAAAGCCTTCTCCCGAAGTACTTTAACACCTATTACTCTAATCACTAATACCCTCTCTCGAGGCGTACAGTTAATAGTCTAATGCATTAAACACAATTATAACGCGCAACCTCCTAGGTAATCAACAATCTCTTGGTCAATTGATTGATCTAAGTCTATAATTTGATTTTCAGATTATTAATCCTCTCTCCCAAGTTAGATTAACATTCTATAATCATTCCTTTTATGGCCAGTAAAAAGAAAGCATTAAGAATCCAAATTATAAAACAAAACCTTAGAAATAGATTAATCAAAATAAGAATATCAGGATTTTACAATCTTGATTTACATCCTAGACTTAAAATAAACCTAACCTGACATGATTAAGAGTTCACACATCAAAGAATTAAGATAAAAAATAAACATACTAAAATCTTGGACCATGATCTTCAATTCTTCTTCGTCTTCTTTCTGTTCTCCTTTGTCAGCAGTTTTTCTCCAGAAATTTCGTTCTCAAAACAGATAAACATCTAAAACCCTACTACAATGACCTATTTATAGTATTTCACTAAAGAAAATCCTAAAATAATAAAATACGTCTACCGACCGCGGTCCATAAGTGACCGACCGTGGTCCACAGTACGACAAAAAATTAAATATGTGAAATCTCTCAAGCGATGGTATGACCGCGGTCCATGAGTGACTAACAGCAGTCCACAGCGGGATGTTGTTTTCTTATCGTTCCTTGTTCCGTCTACCATGGTCGGCAACTCCAACCGCGGTCATTAGTGACTTTTCTTCATTTTTGGCCATTTTCAACTCCTTGCGTGTTCCTATTCCTATTTCGGTTCATTTTAAACATGCAGAAACACTAAAAACCTTTCTTGGACATTATATCCATCTAAAAATGCTAGAAACAAGATTAAATCATGCTAATATGCAACTAATCATGCAACGATGCTCTAAATGCATATTTAACTAAATATAAGCAAATACACTAAATTTTCTATTACACTAATGCAGATTATACATAAAATACCTATAGTATAGTTAGTCTGCTATGCAACTAACAATGATCCACTGGGCTCTCTAGCTTACCCCACTTTTCTATTACCGACTGCGGCCCACAGCGAGGTGTTATTTTCTTCTTGTTCCTTGTTCCGTCGACCGCGGTCATTAGTGACTTTTCTTCATTTTTGGCCATTTTCAACTCCTTGCGTGCTCCTATTCCTATTCCGGTTCATTTTAAACATGCATAAACACTAAAAACCTTTCTCAGACAATATATTCATCTAAAAATGCTAGAAATAACATTAAATCATATTAATATGCAACTAATCATACAATAATGCTCTAAATGCATATTTAACTAAATATAAGCAAATACACTAAATTTTCTATTACACTAATGCAGATTATACATAAAATACCTATAGTATACTTAGTCTGCTATGCAACTAACAATGATCCACTAGGCTCTCAAGCTCAACCCACTTTTCTATTACCGACTGCGGTCCACAGCGAGGTGTTATTTTCTTCTTGTTCCTTATTTCGTCTACCGCGGTTGGTGTTGTCGACCGCGGTCATTAGTGACTTTTTTCATTTTTGGCCATTTTCAACTCCTTGCATGCTCTTATTCCTATTCCAGTTCATTTTAAACATGCATAAACACTGAAAACCTTTCTCAGACATTATATTCATCTAAAAATGCTAGAAATAACAATAAATCATGCTAATATGCAACTAATCATGCAACAATGCTCTAAATGCATATTTAACTAAATATAAGCAAATACACTAAATTTTCTATTACACTAATGCAGATTATACATAAAATACCTATAGTATAGTTAGTCTGCTATGCAACTAACAATGATCCACTGGGCTCTCGAGCTCGCCCCACTTTTTTATTACAGACTGTGGTCCACAGCAAGGTGTTATTTTCTTCCTATTCCTTGTTCTGTCTACCGCGGTTGGCGTTGCCGACCGCGATCATTAGTGACTTTTCTTCATTTTTGGCCATTTTCAACTCCTTGCGTGCTCCTATTCCTATTCTGGTTCATTTTAAACATGCATAAACATTGAAAACCTTTCTCGAACATTATATTCATATAAAATTGTTAGAAATAACATTAAATCATGTTCATATGCAACTAATCATGCAACAATGCTCTAAATGCATATTTAACTAAATATAAGCAAATACACTAAATTTTCTATTACACTAATGTAGATTTTACATAAAATACCTATAGTATAGTTAGTCTGCTATTGAACTAACAATGATCTACTGAGCTCTCGAACTCACCCCACTTTTCTATTATAGCTGATCATTGACACCTCAGGAGTAGGTCAACACTCGGGCTATCTTTTTGGGTAGTGACCTCGCTGAGAGGTGTTACAATTTTTTCTTCAGTTTTATTTGAGTTTACCGTAGTACCATTTTGTTGTAAATAATATTTTAGTGTTTAAATCAAACTGGACATGTGTCCTCATTTATCTTGAACTATTTCTCATGTAAATTAACTATTTTGGAACTTAGGCCCATTGGGCCATGTTTTATCTTCACAATATGCTTTGAAAAATGAATTCGAAATGTTTTTCCATTGCAAAGTGTTTCACTGGGTCAAATATGAATTCACTATGGATTTGTGAACAAATTGAATTCCGTTACATACACTTTTAATGAATTTCACATCTATTGAAAGAAACGATTATTTTGATGTCATTGTACATTCTAGTTTTGACTTTATGACCTGTTTAAAAGGAAGATTTGAAACATGAGATTGAAGGAGAAAAGGAAATTGAACCACGTGGCCTCCGGCTCCCGGCGAATGAACAGATGACACGACGTCTCCCGTCGAACGAACGAATGGGTGCACGCTACCCCGCGACGGATCGTAGCAATAGAGACAGAGACGGATGCAATAGAGACAGAGACAGAACGGATGCCGTCACAGCTCTATAGTCGAGCATCACGCGGCATCACAGCTTGGCGCGTATGCCCGCTAGAGCGGTGGGACGTGTGATTTCATTCTTTCTCCATTTCTGTTATGTTCAAGACAAATAACTTCTTTTCTTTGTTCACTTCAAAACAAAACAATCTCTTTCACGAGATTTATTGTCAAATAAACTTTCGGTATGTTTTCAAATAACATTCAAAATTATATCAATGAAATTTCATAGGAAATAATACAGAAAATCAAAGTACCTATAGAAGCTTTCAAATCTCAAAACATTTGTCTGAAATCATTGAATGCATCACTATTCATTCATAATATTTCAAACCATGAAATATCTATTCAACATATATTATAAACAAAATAATAGGCTCACAGACCAAAGTTTCAAACAGTGTTTTGTAATATAAAATAGTTCAATTTACACAAAATAATAACTAGCTAGGAAACAGGCCCATGTTCAAAATACATAAAAACTGAAATAGCGTTCAAAATAAAACATCTCTCTAAAAGCTCTCCACCAGTCTCCGGGTCTGTCAATTCTCACTGAGCACCAGGCCCATGAGTACCTGTAAAATAAAAATGTGGTGAGCTCGAAAGCCCAGTGGATATCCCCTACACATCAATAGCATTATACAAATGAGCATACAAAACATGCACACAGTTTCACATCATTAGGGGCGTTTCAAACATTTAATTGGTTATTCTTGTCGTTCCATCTGATTTCATTAGGAATTAACCGAAAGAGTGAACCACCCTCGGTATCCCAATTATGGTCCTGGACACAACCAGGCACAACATCTTTCTCACACAGACGTCTACCTCTAAGACCACGACCCAAGAAGATATTGAAACCATATAGATGCCATATGACTTTTCCAAATTCTAGGGTCACACAGTCACTCGCAGTTTGGCCCAGTTTGGGGATACCCACGATGACGTCCTGGTCACAACAGGATAACATCTACGTGATGTACCAGTGCTCGTCCATCGCCCTAGTACGTGGAGTTCTTAATAAACCTTTAATGTTCGTTAGATTTACAATCATAGTTTTCATTCCATGCAACATACAGACATGTTTATTCAAAATGCTAACCTAAGCAAGGAAAGCAAATAAACACCAAGCTAATCACAATATCCTAGTACCAGAAGGCAAGAAACCAGTCATCAGGATATCATATCAATCATTCCACCCAAGGCATATATTCCTAGCATGGTACTAAGTACAGGAATTTAAACATGAGTCATATTTCGTATCCAACATCCGCATAATACTAAAGAGTGAGGAAGAGATAGTCAACCCCACTTGTATATGTCGGACGAACCCTTATGTTGTTCCTCAACACTCACCACTCGTCAAATCTAAAATCAACATTTATAGATTCAATCCTCCGAATCTTCAAAACCCTCAAATTACATCAATAACCATCATAGATATCCAATCTAGATCATTCATATCAAATTCCAAATAAAGGGTTTTCCCAAAATTTGAATTTCTCATTTCACCGCATTAGCATACAAAACAACATTCATTTCCTTCCAAATTCAAAATAGAACATATTTAAAACTAGTCATTACTTCACAATATGAGCAAATCGAGTTTTATTACTTATCAAAGGATTTGCACCTTCAAAAACCTTTCAAATAGGTAAAATTCCTCTAGACCTGTCAAACTGTAAATGAATAGTCAAAACTTCGAGAATTTAGTCTAGAATCATTAATTCATCGATTTAAAAGGAAGATCTGAGCTCATTTCACTCCGGATCATTTCGTGCGACAAAAAAAACTAAATCACGATCTATTTTGCAGTTTTGATGTTGTTACCCTATGAAAATTGATTTGAACAAGTTTAAGGTTCCAGAGTCTCACCTTAGATGCTATAATTGTTCTAGATCTAATCTGGATCATTTTGACTGTCTCTAGATGAAAATCGTATCTCCGGTGACCTAAAAACGAAAGCCCCAAAAATTAGATTATTTCTACAATTTTGATTTGTTTTGGTTCTTTCGGTTCTGTGTTTTGCAATTAAATAGGGGATGAACAGTAACCACATGAATAGTGCCCATAGATGAACAGTACCACTATTCATAAAGGAAATTTTTGTCCAATTTCTAAAATCAGTTCAATAAACCCCCATAAGTATCATTTTTGTTTTCTGATTTTTTTCCACTTGAACCAACGTGATTTATTTTATTTCTTTAATAAATATTATAATAAATATTTAAATCTTGTTTTCGGACATTTTAATATTTATTTAGTATTTTTTTAAAATTCATTTTTCTCTATTTCCAAACTTTAAGTTATACGCATATCTATTTAAAAATCATGTTTTTGAACATTTTAATATTCATTTAATATTATTTATATATTTTTATTCATTTTCGATGTGTACGCATTAAAATTTTAGGGTGATTACAACAACAATTTTATACTTCTATTATTCGATTATTTTAACACTATCCCACTATATATATATAATTATTTATACATGCAATTACTTAAATAATTGCTTATATAAGTAAATAATGTGACATACAAATATCTATATATCTATATATATATAATTGTTATACATACCATTATTGATATAGTTGTTTATATATGGTATACAAATAACATGGTCTATACATACGTGCAATTATTTATGCATTGTATACAAATAACATGGTGTAAATATACGTGTAACTATTTATGCATGATATACAAATAACATGGTATATATATATATATATGGTGTATATATATGCGTAATTATTTATGCATATCATTTATATAATTACACTGTGACGACCCATGTTTTGATACACAAAAATATTCGGGTCCGACATATGTATTTTCTGAAATTTTTAATAGAAATATAAGGATTTACCTCAATTTTTCTCAATTTTATATTATATATTGAAGAAAAATGAGAAAAATGGGGAAAATTGCAAATTTGAAGAGAAAATATGTGAAATAAGAAGGAAAATGTGTTTTCTTGAGGAAAATAATTTTTGGGATTGATTGTTCAATTTTTAGAATTTTTAGAATAATTAACAAAATTTTTGGGAAAAAATGTGATTTTTGGTGAATTATTTAATTTTTGAGAAAATAATTATACAAATGATGAAAATTGGTGCATAATTGAGATTTTTGGATAACAAATGATGATTAGATCATTTTTAATGATTTTAGAAAAAAAAATATAATTTTCGAACATACATACATACATACATATATATATATATATATATATATATATAT
>JAJIYU010006564.1:0-20421 GCA_030144865.1 Tinospora cordifolia
ATTTAGAATTGCTATAGAAATTGTGATTTATAATTTTTCTATTGTAATTTTTAATACAAGGTAGTAGTTTATTGTGCGACCAAAAAATAGTATGTATTTTTTCTTAGGAATGAAACTACACAATATATATATATATATATGTGTGTGTGTGTGTGTGTGTGTGTGTGTCTGTGTGTGTGACATCCTGGTTTTAGGTTCGGATTTCCCAGTACATAATCATCGAGTCATCCTTTCCTAAAACCGAGTTGTCAACTGTCCATTTCCTATTTCACTTTCTTGCGAAAGTATAACATGATCTATATGCAATGCAATCACCTCATAGTACATTAAATGTTCTAGGATTAACCCTTATCACTGGTTTTCATTCCTGAAAATAAGAAAATCTTAAAATATTATAAGAAGGCAACGGTAAAATCATTAAAACATTCAGCCAATTGTTGTTAAATTCATTTACCAAAAACAAGCAAGAAAAAGTTAAATTTAAACATTTGAAAAGTTCTACATACGTAAGTTGCAAAATCACTACGAGTCTTGTTAAGGTGCACATCAAAATAAAATAAAAAGAAATAACTATAACAACCTCTCAATGAGCTGCTGACATCAATTCCTGAGTCTGTCAGTGAACAATGTTCTTAGTAGCTGAAAAATGAAATGGGAATGAGCTTGAAAGCCCAGGGGTTCATCCCTACACATCATCAACATTATACAACCCGAGAATCTTAACATGTACACACTTTCACACATTAATCGTTTCAAGCATTCATTTGTCTGTTGTATTCTAATGAACGAAAGAGAATCCTCTCTTGATATTTCCCATAATCCAAATGAGTAACTCTTGGTACACAATCCAGATGTACCATCATGATTTCTCCAGTGGCGCTATCTAGCTTACCATCATGATATACCTTTCTTGGTATTAGTGTTGTTCATACCAATTGTGAGTACTCTATGGTATACAATCCAGACTATACCATGGGATTACTGTCTAAGGAAGGGCAACGCAATCCAGTGCTCACAATCTAGTGAGTACCACTTCCACAAACAACTCAACTATCTAGCTGTTGGAAATATCTACGATGTGCCCAGACTAGTGCACATGATACACTATATGGAGAGTTATAGTGCGCCTGGGACAATCCATCACATCGGTACGTGGAATTCTTAATAAACCATTAATCTTAGTTAGTTCCACAATGTAACGCCCCGAACTTTTACGAGCACGCTACGTCACGAGTGAAAATAAGATAATTGATTAGTTTATTTATTATAAAATAATGAATGATTTAACACATAAGCTTATTTTATTTAAGGCAATGAAATAATTGTTATTGTTTAACACATATAAATTGTAACGTATAATATTTGTAATACATATAATTTCTATGGCAATGGAATGAGTGAATTATAACATAAAATGGTAACACTTATAAACTTATAATAAGGGTTAAAAAAAAGAAGAGAATCGAAATTTGTAGAAAGAAGAAGAAACGGGAAGGAAGAAGAAGAATGGAGAAGAAACAGAGGGGCAGTATCTTGCTTTATGATGATCGAAATCTCTAGAAAAAATTGAGGAAGGATGATTTGGAGTTTAAAGAAGAAGAACCGAGAAGAGGAAGTGGAGAAGAAGAGCAAGGAAGTTGCTGTTCTTGGATGTTGGTGTGACGAACAGAAGGAAAAGGAAGCAGAGCATCTGCTGCTACTATTGTTGCTAGACGATGAAGATGAGAAACAGCTGCTGCATCGTCACACAAAGAGGGAGTAGAACAGAAGAAGAAAACAGAGAGCGCAATGAAGTGGGGTAGCCGGTTGTTGCAGACCGTGAAGAAGAACAGAGTAGGGAAGCTGATGAGGAGTTGCTGGTTGGACGGACAGCTACTACTGCTGATGCGCTGTTTTAGAGATGAGGAAATTTGAGTTGCTACGAATCATGAACAGAGGAGGAGAAGGACGGATTCAAGCTAGTGCTGTCCCTGCTGCCAAACGAAGAGTAAACAAGGCAAGGAAGAGAAATTGAAAATAGGGTCGAGCTGTAGGTGAGTGATGGGGTTGCATCAGCCGTGAAACAAGAACAGAGGAAAACAGATAATGAAATGGAAAGACAAGCTGCTAGAGACATTGAATGGGGTTTTTCAGCTGATATATGTGTTGGCCGTAATGAATCCAAACAAAGGAACGAAGCTGGTGATGTTATTGGTGTGATTTGGAGGTTTTGATCTTGATGAGGGTGCATGAAGAAGAAAATCAAAGGGGTGTGCAGCTAATGGGTTTTTGGGCGTAAGGAAGAGGAACAAGGTAGTACTTGCTCTGCTGCGCGTTTGGAAGAAGAAGGAGAACGCTGATATGCTGCTTTGTGTGTGTGTTGCGTCTGTCATGCGAAGGGAAGAGCTGCAGATTTCATTTTGGGTATGGTGCGTGAAAGAGAACGAAATTAGCAACTGGTGTTTTGGTTGTCTGTGTGGATAAGAAAACGTGGTTCGTTGTTGTTGATCTGTGATTGCGAACCCGTGAAGGACGTTGCTGCCGTTTTGTGTGTGTAATCTGATGTGCACACTATGGGGTTGTGCGGTGCTGCTAGTGTGAATTGCAGAGAGAGGAACATAATCAAGGTGTGTCTATTATTGCTTTGGTTTGGATGAAACGAAGAAGAAGTAGAGGGGTGCAAATTGTGGCAGCGTTTCTGGGTTTTGGAGTGAAGAATAGGGGACGAAGATGAAGAAGAGGTGCTGGTTGAGAATCATCAAAATAGAAGAAATGAAGAAGAAAAATTGGTTTTGTAATAAACTAAATTTTTATAACGCGTACACGTCAAAAAAAATTTAAAATATTAAATAAATATAAAAATGTTTGAAAACATTATTTAAATATTTATTAAATAAATAAAATAAATCACATTGGTTATTTTTAATATTCGTATTTTTCAACGCATAAATAGTGAAAATAAATTTTTAAAAATATTAAATAAATATAAAAATGACTAGAAACAAGATTTAAATGTTTATTATAATGTTTAGTAAAGAAATAAAATAAATCACGTTGGTTCAAGTCGGCGAAAAATCGGAAAGCAAAAAAGATACTTATCAAGGTTTATTTAACTAATTTCGAAAAAAATGGGGGAATTGGGCAAAATTTTTCTCTATGGATAGTGGTACTGTTTATCTACGGGCACTGTTCATGTGCTTACTATTCATCATCCCCTATTTAATCGTGAAACATAGAACCAGAGAGCAAAAATCGAAAAAAAAAAAGAAAAAAAAAACATTCTGAATTTGGGGTTTTCATTTTTAGGTCATCGGAGATTCGATTTTTGCCCGGAAAAAGTCAAAACGATCCAGATTGAGTCTAGAACAATCCTAAGAATCTAAGGTAATATTCTAAAACTCTGAACTTTTAAATTCTGAATTCTGTAGTCTGAATTGTGAATTTGAATTCGAGGGTTTCAAATTTGGGGTTTTTGATGTAAATAACGATCTAAAGTGCAAAGAGCTCAGATCTAGCTTGCTTGTTGTAGAATAAGTGATTTTATGAGTTTTGACTGTTCATTTGTGATTTTTTACGAATCTGCGAGTTTTGATTGAATCTGGCGAATTCAAAGGTGCAAATCCTTTGATAGGCCATAAAACTCTATCCGTTCATCCTTTGAAGCAGCAGTCATAATTAGAAGTGTTTAATACTTAGTTTGGAATGCGTGGACCATATTTGTGCATGTAGTTACGGAGAAATGAAATTTGGGATTTTCTGAAGGGGAAAAAATTCTTTGATACATAAATAAAACCCAATCTGAGCTTAGTTTGAAGCTAGGCTCAGTACTAAAAGTGTTCAGTTATTCATGTGGGACGCGTAGACTGTGGTCTCGCATACTGTTGTTGAGAAATGAGGAAAGCTGAAAAATTGCCTAGTTTTTGGACTGAGAATTTAACTGAAAATTCTCAAATAATTTTGAATGAGCTTTAGAGTAAATTTTTGATGCACCATTTATGGTTAATGATGCAGAGGGACTATGTTGACTGCTGTTGAGGTGATTTGCCATCTAACAGTACTTTTTTCGGATTCAGGTGGGGTTGTTTTATCTCCACCTTCCTCTTTAATATTATGCAAATATAGGATGCGAAATATGATTATATGTTTAATTCCTGTACACAGTACCATGTTAGGGATGTATGGATTGTATGGAATGATTGATTGATATCCTGACGACCGGTTATATGCTTTCTAGCATAGGTATGCATGATGTATGTTTGCTTCAGTTACATGAACTAGAATGGTTAATAAGCATGTCGCATGATGAATGGATTGAAAACATGGCTGTATAACTAAATAACATTAATAGTTTATTAAGAATTCCATGTACCTGGGCGATGATGGGCAATTACTAGCACATCGCATTGAGGCTCTCCGGATGTCCCAGGACGTCATCGTGGGTATCCCCCAACTAGGCCAAATTGCAAGCGGCTGTATGAGACCCTTGAATTTGGAAAGTCATGAGGATTTTTTCCTTGGTTTCAGTATCTTCTTGGGTCGTGGTCTCAGAGGTAGACTTCTGTTTTATAAAGATGTCGTATCTGATTGTGTTTAGGACCACAATTGGGATACCGAGGGTGGTTTACTCTTTCGGTTAATTCCTAATATCAGATGGTAGATTCCTGATATTAGAACGCAACGGATAAATTGACTAAGTGTTTGAAATGCCCCTAATGATTTGAAACTATTTGCATGTTTCATATGCTTGTTTGTTTAATGCTATTGAGTGTCGGGGAGATCCACTAGGCTTTTGAGTTCATCCCTATTATCATTTACAGGTACTCATAGGCACAATGCTCAGTGAGGATGCAGACCAGAGACTGGAGGATGTACAGAGAGAGTGATATTTTGTGTTAAATTGCCTCTCTGTTTTGAACAATTTTTATGATGTATATTTTGGATTTGGGCCGGAGGGTCATGTATCATATTTCTTTGTATGTATCTACAGGATTGTTTTACCATCTTGAACACTGGTTTTATTTTGATTGATGAACTGATGGTTTTTAGATATTGTATGTTAAACAATGTTTAATGATTTAGAAAGATTTGATCTGAAAAGTGCTTCCGCTACAATTATCTTGATTTCTAGTATAAATATGATTTTGAACATCCGGTGAATTTGATTTGAAATTAATTGCTTAGTAAACCATGAATGAAATGATTATTTGAAATTATGAAATGATCTAAACCTCGTGTATAGATGTTAGTGAAAAGATGATGATGATTGTCACATGCCCGGTGCCTCGGCAGACCACGCGCCGAGCTTGGAGTCGCTTGTCGCCTGACGACAGGGCCTTAAATTGACATATATGATGTCCGGCCTGGGGGTTGGGGTGTGACAAAGTTGGTATCAGAGCACAGTGTTCGACAACACTGGGCATGACTGGATTTTTTTCCTTGTCGAGTAATGCCAGATGGAACTGTTTTCATAATAATGTAATTGAAACGAAAAGAAAATTTCACCAGATTAATTTTCACTGGAAATAATTTAGATCTGATTGGTTTTGAAAAGAGAATTAATAAAAGAAATTCACTAGTGATTATGTGGCTAGAAATAGAAAAGATTTAGGTGATGTCCTCGGGTTCCAGCAACACTCGCAGAAGGGCAAAAGTAGGATTATGGCCCTATAGGCGAGCCATGTTTCAGTGATGGCCCTACGGGTGTGCTATGCTAGTGATGGCCCTATGGGTGTGCTATGCTAGTTATGGCCCTATGGGTGGTGCTATGCTTGATTATTGGCCCTACTAGGTGTGTTATATTCAGAAATTGTTCGTTTCGTGGGAACGAGGGCGTTGCATAGATGTGAGATTGAGTCGGGTTTAGGTTTGGTGACTCATAGCGAGTCCACAAGCGAAGTCTGGAAACCCTAAGTTTAGGGAAGACCGGGTGATGTCTTGAAGACAGTGGATCTCAATAAAAGCTTTTAGGACATAAGCCAGATACTGATAATGTGATTACATTCATTGAGCGTTTGAGGATGGACATCAAGAAGTTGATCACACCATTGAGATTGACTACTTTTAGAGAGGCGGTTGTGCGGGCCCAACATGTAGAGAAAGACATAGAGTTTGGGCAATCGCTCAAGAGTAGACAGAAGAGACCGTATTCAGGTCAGACATCTAGAGCCCTGCAGCAGAGGAGAGACCGACGACGACCATCTAGAACACCTACTGCTAGTGGTCAGGCCCAGACTTCAGGGCAGCAGTAGCGGACTGGATCAGGTCAGATTAGCACCAAGCAAAGGGAGCAGGCTAGGAAGTTAAGACTGTGTTTCTTGTGTAGCCAGCAGGGACATATGGCTAGAAATTGCCCTACCAGAGCTCCAGCACCAGCACAGCAGCAATCAAGGCAGGGATAGAGTAGTTGGCCGCTGCAAAGGCAGACACGGTCCCAGAAGAGACAGAGAGAGCAGGCCAGGCTGTAAGCAGTAGAGGCCCAAACAGCCCCGACTCCTGCAGTTGATGGTATGTTTTTGTTGTTTGGTGTCACTGTTCATGTTTTATTTGATTCTGGTGCCACAAGGTCATTTATTTTTGAAGATTTAGTAGAGAGATTAAGATTGGTGTCTAAACCGCTGACTGTACCATTGGATGTCGCCACACCGATTGGTGACACAGTTAGTTCGAAGAAGTATAGTACAGTGCAGTTCAGATTCGGGGATCAGTTGATTCCCACTGATCTTTGTTTACTCCATTTTAGTGGCTATGATGTGATATTGGGAATGGACTGGTTGACCCAATATCAGGCACAAATTGATTGCCAGAGGAGGAGAGTCACTATACAGCTGCCATCAGGAGAGACATTAAGGATCGATGGGGATATGCGGAGACTGCCTAGGAGTCCTACACTTGCTTTGTTGTCTGCCATTCAGCAGAAGGAAGACTTCAGGTAGTTAGCAGATGAGGATGTAGATGGGACCACAGATATTCATAGTATTCCTGTGATACAGGATTATATAGATGTGTTTTCAGAGGATCTACCTGGACTTCCACCTCACAGATAGGTAGAGTTTAAGATTGAGTTGCATCCCGACACTAATCCCATCGCTATTCCACCCTATAGGATGGCACTTGTGGAGTTGATAGAATTGAAGACTCAATTGGACGAGCTCATGGCGAAGGGATTCATCAAACAGAGTGAGGAAGAAAGATGGTTCCATGAAGCTATGCATAGACTACAGGAAGCTTAACAGTGTTACTATTAAGAATAGATACCCTTTACCACGAATTGATGACCTCTTTGATCAGCTCAATGGAGCACAGTACTTCTCCATGATAGATCTCAGGTCAGGGTATCATCAGTTGAGGATCCGGGAGTCTAATATACAGAAGACAGCCTTCAGGACGCGATATGGCCACTATGAGTTCACGATCATGCCATTCGGTTTGACTAATGCTCCAGCCGCGTTTATGGACCTGATGAACAGAGTCTTCAGCTGGGTTGGTGTCTGTGCATATGAATTGAATTTGTCGAATAGATTGTCCTCAGTACATAATGTGTTCCACGTTTCGATGCTTCAAAAGTACGAACTAGACCCATCTCATGTTTTACATCTGGACGAGATCGTATTTCGAGATGATGCTACTTACGAAGAGCCAGCAGTGCAGATCCTTGATCGTAAGGTGCAGAGTCTCAGGACTAAGGACATTCCTTTAGTCAAAGTCCTATGGAGGCATCATAACTTGGAGGAAGCGACTTGGGAGCTTGAGAGTGAGATACAGAAGAAATACCCAGATCTCTTCGCCAGGACAGATTGATTGGACACATTGCTCAGGTACTTCTCATTTAAATTTTGAGGACGAAATTTCTTTTAAGGGAGGTAGATTGTAATAAACTAAATTTTTATAATGCGTACACGTCGAAAAAGAATTTTTAAAAATATTAAATAAATATAAAAATGTTCGAAAACATAATTTAAATATTTATTATAATATTTATTAAATAAATAAAATAAATCACATTGGTTATTTTTAATATTTGAATTTTTCAAAGCGTAAATAGTGAAAATGAATTTTTAAAAATATTAAATAAATATAAAAATGACCATAAACAAGATTTAAATGTTTATTATAATGTTTAGTAAAGAAATAAAATAAATCACATTGGTTCAAGTTGGCGAAAAATCGAAAAACAAAAAGGATACTTATGGGGGTTTATTGAACTAATTTTGAAAAAAAAAAAAGGGGAATTGGGCAAAATTTTTCTCTATGAATAGTGGTACTGTTCATCTGTGGGCACTGTTCATGCGCTTACTATTCATCATCCCCTATTTAATCGTGAAACATAGAACCAGAGAGCAAAAATTAAAAAAAATATATATATATTTTGAATTTGGGGCTTTCGTTTTTAGGTTATCAGAGATCCGATTTTTGCTCGGAAACAGTCAAAATGATCCAGATCGAGTCTAGAGCAATCCTAAGCATCTAAGGTAATATTTAATAGCTCTGAACTATTAAGATCTGAATTTTGTAGTCTGAAT
Source organism: Tinospora cordifolia (assembly GCA_030144865.1). Taxonomy (NCBI): domain Eukaryota; kingdom Viridiplantae; phylum Streptophyta; class Magnoliopsida; order Ranunculales; family Menispermaceae; genus Tinospora; species Tinospora cordifolia. The sequence goes on from JAJIYU010006564.1 coordinate 8,499, forward strand.
TGCGAATTTGAATTCGAGGGTTTCAAATTTGGAGTTTTTGATGTAAATAACGATCTAAAGCACAAAGAGCTCAGTTCTAGCTTGCTTGCTGTAGAAAAAGTGATTCTAGACTAGATTCTATGAGTTTTGACTGTTCATTTGTGATTTTTGAAGGATCTGCGAGTTTTGATTGAATTTGGCGAATTCGAAGGTGCAAATCCTTTGATAGACCATAAAACTTGATCCGTTCATCCTTTGAGGTAGCAGTCAGAATTAAAAGTGTTTAATACTTAGTTTGGAACGCGTTGACTGTATTTGTGCGTGTAGTTACGAAGAAATGAAATTTGAGATTTTCTGAAGGGGAAAAATCCTTTGATACACAAATAAACCCAATCTGATCTTAGTGCACCATCCGAGTCTAATCTAAAATCCGTATGCTTTCCCTGTTTAACACCCTCAATCAGATTTGCAATCCACTTGTCATTCTTCTGTTCATCTCTGATTCGACGCAAAATGTTAGGTTGACAGACTACAACATACAGATAAGCTTGTTTGTCATTTATAGCAACACCCAAATTATACGAGTGAATCAGCTGACACATCTGTGCCATGCTCTCATCCGGTTTGCTGAATTTCCTAGTTAGTGCATCAGCTACCACATTAGCCTTACCAAGATGATAGTGTAATTGAAAGTCATAGTCTTTCAGGAATTCTAACCACCTTCTTTGTCTAAGGTTCAGTTCCTTCTAGGTGTAAATGTACTTGAGGCTCTTATGATCGAAGTATAGATCAAAGTTTTCCCTGTACAGATAATGCATCCATATTTTTAGTGCAAACACGATCGCTGCTAGCTCCAGATCGTGTGTAGGATAATTTTGTTCGTGTGACTTCAACTGTCTTGAAGCATATGCAACTACTCATCCTTCTTGCATCAGCACTGCGCCCAGTCCCTTCCGCAAAACATCTATGTATAAAGTGTACCTTACACCATGGATAGGAGTGATCAAAACTAGTGTAGTAGTTAGCCTCTTCTTCAATTCCTGGAATGATTGCTCACATTGATCATCCCACACAAACTTCCCTCCCTTCTTGGTTAACTTGGTCAATGGATTTGCTAATTTAGAAAAATCCTGAATAAACCGACGATAGTAGCCAGCTAATCCAAGGAAGCTTCTAATCTCTATTACCGTGGTTGGTTGTTTCCAATTCGCTACTGCCTCCACCTTCTCTGGATCTACAGATATGCCCTCGGCTGAAACCACGTGGCCTAGCTTCTCTGGATCTACAGATATGCCCTCGGCTGAAACCACGTGGCCTAGAAATTTAACTTTCTTCATCCAAAACTTGCATTTGCTGAACTTAGCATATAGCTGGTTTTCCCTAAGGGTCTGTAAAACTATGTGCAAGTGTTGCTCATGTTCGGTCTCTGATCTTGAGTATATTAAGATATTGTCAACAAAGACCACTACAAATTGGTCTAAATACTGATTGAAAACTTTGTTCATCAGATCCATGAAGGCAGCCGGTGCGTTTGTTAATCCAAACGACATAATTGTGTATTCAAAATGCCCATATTGAGTCCTAAATGTTGTCTTTGGTATATCCGACTCTCGGATCCGAAGCTGATGGTATCCTGACGTCAAGTCTATTTTAGAAAACTAAGTAGCTCCTCTCAGCTGATCAAAGAGGTCATCTATTCTGGGTAGTGGATACTTATTTTTAATAGTTACCTGATTTAATCTCCTATAATCCACACATAATCTCATAGATCCATCCTTCTTTTTAACAAACAGGACCGAAGCTCCCCATGGTGACTCGCTTGGCCTAATGAAGCCTTTTTCCAATAAATCATCTAACTGAGTCTTCAGTTCTATTAGTTCAGTCGAGGCCATTCAGTAGGGTGGCATAGCAATAGGATTTGTTCCTAGGTGAAGTTCTATCTTAAATTCTATTTGCCTGTGTGGTGGAAGGTCAGGCAGTTCATCAAGAAATACATCTGCATACTATCGTACTACCAAAATCTATTGGATGTCCCTAGATTTCTCAGCATCTTCATCTAATATCTGTCTAAAGTCCTCTTTTAGTTTAATGGCATACACTAGGGCTAACATCAGACTTCTAGGCAGTTTATTCATATCCCCACTTATCTTTACTAGTTTTCACGATGGCAGCCTAATAATCACCCTCTGTCTTTGGCAATCTATCTGTGCTTGATACTGGGTCAACTAATCCATTCCCAGTACCACATCATATCTATCGAATGATAACATGCAGAGATTTGTCGTTACCACTAGAACTCCAAATGTGAGTTCACATCGACAAAATCTTCTAGAACTCACTGTAACTCCTAGTGGAGTAGCCACTTCTAAGGACACCTCTAATGGATTTGTAACTAACTTGAGCCTTTTTACTATACTCTCAAACACAAAAGCTTTTGTAGCACCAGAATCAAACAACACTCATACAGCTACACCAAAAAGTAAAAATGTACCTTCTACCGCTGGAGTAGAATCTATCTGAGCCTCTGTCAAATATAGTCGGGTCGATTCCTTCTGTGGTGGTGGTTGTTGCTTCTTTGGTGGATGTCCACTCTATCCACGGGTCTGCCGTTGTTGAGGGACTAAAGCTAACGCTTCGTTGGGACAATCCCGAGCTAAGTGCCCTTTCTGGTTACAAGCATAACATAAGCCTAACCTCTTAACTTCTTCTTTCTGATCACTACCCATCTGTCCTTTTATTATCTGTAAGGGTTGCTGCTTCATGTTCACCTGTTTTCGACCTTAGGTAGAGTTTGCGTTCGTCTTCTCCTACCTAATCTGCTTCCTTTGTGGAGCTCCTGCAATTTGCCTCTGTTGCGGCCTCTTACGCTTGCTCTTCAGGGACTACTCGTACTCCAAATCTCGTTCCACCATTTGTGCCCTCACCACCATCTCTCGTAGTGTTGTCAGCTTCAACGGTGCAATGATCTTTCTGATCTCCACTTTTAGTCCTTCCAGAAATCTGTCTGCCTTTGATTGTTCATTTCTTATTATCTCATGGGCAAATCTTGATAGTTCTGTGAATTTCTGTTCATATTCTGCCACCGTCATGCTCCTCTGGTTTAGTCTAATAAATTCAAACTGTAGCTGTCTCGTCTTGGCAGTGGAAAAGAATGTGTTATAGAATAATGTTTTGAACTCGTCCCATGTCATATTAGCTTCATCTATGGTGGGGTCATTGACGATCATTTCCCACTAATGGTAAGCCGGTCCCACTAGCTGATGAACGGCCAACGCTACTCTTATGGGTCCTGTAGTTCCCATTGCATTCAAATGCTTGTTCATATTCGTAAACCACTTATCTGCCGCAAAATGGTTTGTCATTCCTTCAAAAGTGCTTGGTCTTAACTTTTGAAATTCGATCAACAAATCGCACTGTTCTTTATCATAACTTATGGCTCTACCCTTGGGCATTACGTCTGTCGATCCCACTTCCTGCTGAGTTTGCGGCTGAACAGGTAACAGGGGCGGCGTTGAAGTGGACGGTTGTAACTTTTTGACTACCCGTTCCACCACTCTCAGAGTGACTTCAGCTATTACCCTCTTTGTGATGTTCGAGATTGTCTCTTCAGTAACTACCATCCTCACGGGTGTTGCTGCTATGGAAGGGTCATCATCTCTTAGATTCGGTCTACCTCTCATATTCTCCTGTCTTCTATCCTTCCTAGGTCTGCCCCTTCCCCTAGGCATAAAAAATTTCTGTTAGTAGATCATAATTAACAATAACTATTTATTTCTAACCTCCCCATAATCTTTCCAAAACTTTTGTGCCACCATGACTCTTAGTTCATGTCTCTAAGTTCTCCATTTGTATTAGTGGCCTAGGGGTTTACGCTTCTAAGTCGACAACATGTTTTCTTATCGTTGGGTACAGGAATTTGGGTTTAAAATACTTAACCAACCATATAATCAAATGATAGTAAACACACAACAATCAAGCAATCAAACCACGCTAGCATAATAAAGTCCTGAACTTCAGTCTATGCTTCCAAGTCCAGGCACCCCATCCTACCCTCGCCCTTCCACATAGACCTCCACTCGATTTCCATAATTGCCACGTCACATTGTGTTGATCAGACACAATGCAATATGTGCATCCGTAGACTTACTCTAAGGCTAAAGCTAGACCCACTATGTTGTACCGCCCCATCCCAGTACAACTCAGTGCGTACAAGTTCCTCCAAAGACACTGAGTATTTGCCAAACATGTTCCGTCATTTTCCAAGTCCAAGATTCTTCCATATCTCCAAATCCCTATGCACCCCATCCTACATAGGGACCAGAGATATACAGTCCTCCCAGACTCAGGTCCTGACCAAACAAGTGTGCATTCAACACGTTTACTGTTTCTAGCCTATGTCTTAAAAGTTTTTAACTTTATTTATGATCCAATATACTTTCTAGACAACACCCGGTCTCTACCTAAACCTATAGTCTCCTAATCAACACCTTTCCATTTCATCAAATTCTTTTATAGGAGAAATCAAATCAATCAATAAATTCATTTGTCAGTGATAATTACATTCGAAAAAATTCAAGTCTAGCCCAGTGTATCATAATATTGAGCTCTGATACCATATTTGTAACATCCCAATTTTTGGTCGGACCTCCGTTCACGTGTTATCTCACATGTGGATTGTCGTCCGTTTAAAATCAGAATGTTAATTAATTTCTTTCATAAATTCTCTGTTAAAATATCATCAAGATAAAATTCTTTTTTCGTCAAATGAATATCTCACTTCGACAAAGTAATACATTTATCGGAATAAGATAAATAATTCTTTTCAAACTTCAGCTAGTCTTAAAACGTTAGTCATAAAAGAGTTCAAGTCATACATTCTTCAAAACATTTTGGTCACATATTAACAGCAAAGCAAAAAGAGAAACCAAAATACTTACTAAGTTTACGTAGATTATCAAAAAGAAAGACTAGGACCCAACAAGTTTGGAAAAAAAGACTACTTGGTGGAAAGTGTCGAATTCTCAGGTTTGATCTCTGTGGGTACCTATAAAATAATAATGGGTGAGCTCGAAAGCCCAGTGGATCATTCATTTACATCACAAGCATTATACAAATCAAAACTCAAAACTTTGCAAACACTTACACACATTAGGCGTTTCAAACACTTGATTTGTTTAGGTTTAAGTCTAAGACCAGAAGAGGGTTGAGATGTCTCTCGGTATTCCCTGTGATCTCGTCCAATCATAGAAAGTTTCGAAAACTATCTAAAATCAGTCAAGTCCTTAGTGTCACAGCCTAAGAGAGGGTACTTCCTGTAGCCTTGTACTAACTCCCAAAGACTTCTAGCTGTAACTAACATCTACGGTTGGAAATACCTACGATCTACCTTGTGACAGGATGATTTCAAATGGTGACATATAGGAGATGTCACCTCGACCCGCCTCAGGCTCGTCAGTCGCACCGATACGTGGATTCTTAATAATCCTTTAATCTTATTTTAATTTTATAACAAAAACAAACACATGAATTCAACGCATACGTAGCATCTAAACGATTAAGAAATATGTGGAATCTTCATGACAAATAAAATGAATGAATGAAGAATTTTCATATAGTCCCTAGGAATGCATGTAATGAAATCTAATAATAAGTCATCAATTCATCGAACACACGAGACAATCAAATCAAAACAATTTCATTTACATAATGTGATTTATTCTAAGCTACCAGACAAAATGTTTTGAATTAAAAATTTGCATAATATAGGTGAGAGAGGAAATCACTCCCACCTGAATTTTTGGACGTTCCTATTTCTCTTCGTCGTTAGCAATCGTCCTAGAAAATTGATTAGCAAAAGTCATTGTATTATGATGACTTCTTGACCAATATTTCCTAATAATTTCACTACTTATAATTTGGTAATTCTCTTGACTAATCAAATTAATTTTTTTTTTGGAGATCTCTTCGTACCGTTATTAATTTAAGTTTTCTTCAATTTCTTAGTTTTATGTTATAATTAAATCATTGACAAAATGATTACGAACAAAATAAGACTTCTATTTGTCAAGTTTTTAATCTTGTTCGTAGTTGAGATTTTTTTCAATCTTTTCCTATTAGTAGAGTTTTAGCTAAGATCATTTTATAGTGTTGATTTAATTAATTTTCATTCATTTAATTTCTTTTCCTAAGGTTAAACAATTCACTACTCAAATAAATAAGTAGACAGCCATTAATTTTTTTTTCCTCAAACCTAATATTTCTTTGCTGTACACTAGGTAGGTTTATCATAAATTTATTGTTCTAATTAACCCATATCAGTTTATTATACCATACTGGATCCTAATTCATATTAAATTGGTAGACTAATACTAATCTTTCAGTTATTAACTTAACGTACTGCAATAGCATAGATCACAAGTTGAATAATTCCTCACCTTCTTGTTTCAATCAACCGATTGCAACTCAGAATAGGAGCTTTCTTCTCAGTATCGTTCACCATGGTTCTCAGCAAGATCCTCAATCCCCAGCTTAATCTAAATTGTGCTTCACTTAAGAGCAAGTACAAAAATTCAAACCGGAATGTCCCTCTTCACGTCCCTTGTTTTTCCACACTCAATCGCACTACAAACAAATTCATAATTTGTAACCTTGATAATCGAGCACTCCACTACATCCACTATCCTAACCGTGTTCAGTTCAATGCAAACCAGAGAAATGAAGTTCCCAAATCAGATTTCTACCTCTCTCATTTCTCTTCCTCTGCAGTGTAACCGTGCTCTGCTCGATAGGAGACTAGCTGCTTCCACCCTTAGGTCCTGCTACACACTCAACTGAACTCCTTCATCAGTACCATTCCTCTGTTCTTCATCGCGTCAGCCGAACCCAAATGCCCAAAAATTTCCAATGCTGACGTTCAGCCACCCAACTCCCGTTTGTGCTCTGTTCTTCAGTTTCAACCCAGAATTTTCGATGTGAATTATGGTTTTCTCAATTTAATCCTCACGGTCCGCCATGTTCAATCCAGAATTTCATCCAGTATCGTTCTTCTTCCTTCGTCCGTGATTCCCCTCCTGCTTCGGTTCTCGTCTTCCTCGTGCTCCATTTTAGTTTGGACGCCCAACCTCTGCAGCACGTCTCCTTCAATCGCCTTCCCTTTTTTATAGGCCAATGGAGATCCTTCTTGACATCTCCCGTTCACCGCCCAACTCCTTCCGAGATTTTTCCAGACTTCCCTCCTCACCGCCCAATTTCACAAACCCAGAATTTTCTGGTACCGTGCCTCATTCTCTCCCGCTCTGCTCAGCCGAAGCTTGAATTTCGGTTTAAAATTTTTTTTTATATATAACAACTTAAAATTGTTTAACCTTATAATAAGCTTATATTATAATTCCCTCATTCATTCGTCTTCTTTATTTTCCCACTTACTTATAAGTTATACATACCTTTCCCAATCTCTATTTTTACTAATCAATGAGTCAATGTTAGACAAAATGTTTATTTTATCTTATTAGGTCCATGTATAAATTTTTAATGAAATCTTCTAATTTAATTTTTTTTCTTAACATAAATTTATAATAAATTTTTTTTTCAAACTTTGTTATTATTATTACCGTACACAAATTACAAAGTTCAAGGTTGTTGCAAGGTTACATGGGAGCTCTTAGATTATTTCTCTTAGGATTTTAATTAATTGTAAGGCATGTTGACCCAAGTTTATTTAATTCAAATTATGATTTTCTGTTATAATAATCAAAATTCTATGTACTTTGGATTTCTAATTAATTAATTAGAAATTTTATTTCATGGCGTCTTTGTTATGTTTATGAAATATATTGTGCATAAGTTGATTTACATGGGAAGTCTCGAGAATTTGAGACACAAACATGAAAGGAAAAAGGTTAACACAACATGGGCCCGCTCCCAAGCGGCCCAACATCTAAGAAAGGAAAGAAACGAAGGCAGTGCGGGTAATTGCACCATTAGAGCCAAGTGAGCGCAGGTGTGGGGGGCGAGGTGTTACACTTTTGACTAATAGTGATACTACAATATCATAGTGATCTATGAAGCAAGTCATAAATGTGTATGGTTCAAAATCAATGATCTAGTATATTCAAGGATCATATAGATTATATTTTGCTAAATATTGTCCTATAACATTATATAAAGATAATGTAGCGTAAATTACATCGTTAACAGAAGGTATGTTAGGGATAAAAAAAACAGACATATTTGAGCTTTAGAAAAATGGTGAAATTGATAATCATTAAACAAGATTGAATAAAATTCTTATAGATATGCTACAAAAGCTTTACCCAGAATACATTTAAGAGACGTGTACACAATATTGGGATGTGATGATTTAAAAATATTTCAAGCAAGATAAAAGAAGAAAGTTCAATGATGACCAAATAATGGGAGAATTATTATAAACAGAAGTTATTAATTAGTGCATTATGTTTTTTTTCTTGTTATCTAAGGTTTTGTCACACTGAGCTTTTCTTGTAAGGTTTTTAATGAGGTAGTCTTATCAATATTACAAGACTCCCTAAGAATATGTACTCATTTTTCTTATTATATACTTTTTCCACTGAATATTCTCTAGTAAGGTTTAAATGAAATATCTTTTTATATATGGTGGTAATTAAAAGGGGGAGTGTAATAAATACATATGAATAACCACCTTCACTATTTAATATTCGGTAATACTTAAACTATAGTAATTTAATAGTCTTTTCATATTCTACCATACTAATGTAGCATACAATTTACTATATTATCTTTGTAACCATCATTATATGTGTTAGTTGTAAATGATATTTATTACCCTATTAAGATCAAGAGCTTATGTAAAGGGGTGTTTACATTGTAAATGATGTATCAACACAAACCTATTATTAAGATAATAAAAGGTCCTCCTCTATTTTTCCTCTCATGAATATGTTTTCTTATTTTCTTCATTTTGTAGTAGTTTGTATTTCATTTCATCATAAAAGTGAAATAAATTGGAAAAAAGTAAAAAAGAAAGGGTGTCGTTTTCTTCTAAAAGCAAATGATAATTAGAAGAAAAAAATAAACACAAACAAAACTTTTGGTGTCACATTTGGAAATATGATTTTTCAACTTCTTCTCAAGCTTAACCTTAAAACTCATTCTCAAAATTTATCCTAATCAAGGAGAAATAAAGAAGTAGCTCACCATCCAAACCATTTAATTGAGAGATTGGATGTACGATGAAGGAAAAAAAAATTACAATTTGTGTGATTGAAAGGGATTCATGGTTGAATGGTGATTGAGGGTTATTCTTGCAATTGTACTTTAGGGCACTAGGGGTTGAAGGCTTGTGCGACTAAGAAAAGAACAAAGTAGAAAAAAATAACGTGCAAAGAAATGAACCAACGTTCATCTTTAAGTAATATTTTTATTTGTGTTGCTATCTTTAACATTGGATATTCTTGGAAATTTGTATTTTATTTTGTCAAAACCATTAAAATTTCAATTTTTTGTGATCTAGTATGATTTTGGTCTTTGGTCCCTATTATATGATTTGCCCTTAATTTTGCTTTGTTTTGGTAATATTGATGTTATATTTTGCTTTAGATACTTGATTTTATTAAATACTTTCTATATTCTCAAAAAGAAAAGAAAAGAAAAGAAAAGAAAACACTCATATCCTAAGCTGGACGTTTAAACGGCAAAGCTGTCCAAGAATTTAAAATGCAATTGAGGCCAAACATAGTGAATGCATTGCATCTATTCTAGTTTTGATTTTTTTTTTCTTTTAATTGATTTCTCAAATCGAAAGAATAATTTTTATTTTTATTTTTTTATTTTTTGTAGGCTTATAACGAAGACTAATTGCTTATTACGACCATTTGTTTCTTGACATGGATGAGAGTTCAAGATTTTTCTATGGCTTTGACCACAACTTTTATTTAGTACTTTCTAGAAAAAAAAATAATCTTGTACACGGACTTAGAGATGTATGATGTTATTATTTTATTATGGATTGACGTCACTTTTACAAGATTATTATGAATAAAACTTGAAATGTTATTCTTTTGATTTATGGAGATTTTATGAAGATTTTATGAAGTTTAAATGTTAAATTATTTGAAGATAATATATGAAGTATTTAAAAACTCAAAATATGCATATTTAGTTTATTGTATCTTAAAAAAATATTATTTGATATAATAAATAATTTTTAGCTTTTAAAACATCATTTGGTGCATTTGAAACATATGCGACTGTCAAGACCCATTCCCTAAGAAGAAAGACGAACCGACCGGTACAGTATTCTGACAAACTCATTCTCAAACTAAGCTCGCCCAAAACACTATTGAGCCTCTTCTCAAAATCATACATAACACTATCAGAGTAATCATAAGAAATTCGGAAGCAACTAAAATAAATAATTATAGTAAAAAAAATTTTTAAGTTAAACTAAAGTCAACTATATATATTGTCTCCTAAATGTAGCAATAGCGGAAATATATAAGTTGAAACATCTACAATATTTTTCTCATTTCCTACACATCATACTAACTCTCAAAACAGTAAACTATGTGAGGAAACTTACCAAACTAAACAAGTTGCATTTTACGCAATAACCACCTTCTTCTCTTATCCTTAACAAAAGAAGAACATGAAATGTTAGAGTAGTGAGCCAATTTTGTTGATAACGGCTCAGTGGGTAACGTAACCTAATATATAACTTAAAAGATGAATTCTAGAAAAACAATATCATGTATCTATGCACAATAATAATAATGCGAATGAGTGCAATAGTTAATGAATGCTACTCCACAATGCAGTCATGCACCTTCTATTTTGAAAATAATTTTAATATTGAAAACACATGTCGAAGCTCTCAATAGCCTACAAGGCAATCATAAATCTACTCGAGCGGGTGATACCCAATGGTTAGGCGTATACTCATCTCATATCATAGGGACTCACTAGCTCTTACCTCATGTATGACAGCCTCAGATCCTCTATAGGGAGCCAATTCATAGACTTGGCCCGACCATACCCCCAGGTATGATAGCCACTCATTTTCAATGTTCTACCACACCTAATACCCTAACTCGCACCCAAACTTCGATATTCGGTGCACATTTTCATTTAAATTACATTTAAAGATTGCAAATCCATTTCAATATGTAATAACATTTCATTTATGATATAATAACAAGTTAAGTGACAAATTAGAAAACACTACTCATAAGGATGTTTAGCTCCTAGTGCTCCTCTAGTGACCATTCGTGTCTCACTTATGATTGATCCAAAATGATCAATTTAGTTTCTTAATATCTATATAAAATTTGGCTCAAATATAACTTTATGGTCATTTGTCAATCAAAGAATTGAATTGGTCAATTATAGTCAACTATATCTAACCCTAACCCTCGCCGACCTGTCTAATCCACAGAATCAACGTAATTAACAAGGTCAATTAAGTCTTTAATATTGACTCAAAATACTAAAACTCTGTATTGTCGACATGTGTCTCACCTTTGGTACACGATAACTAGCCACTTTTATAAATTTGATGGTTCAACACATAAATATTATTTCTTATGTTACACATTTTTTCAATAAGTATTTCATAATATTATGTAACATTTTTTCTATTATTTAACATTATTTTACACTATATACATATTTTCTATATTTATTAATTAATCCTCAAATCGTATAAATACGAATTTAATATATCAATTGATATCCAAAATTTTTAATTTCAGTGTCATTGAGTTCAGAATTTCATTCTCAACATTTCAGTACACCCAACTAAAATTTCAATATTAATGGGTAAACCTCCTATGTGTCGACTTTCAATTACCATAAAAATTCTTAGGGCCTAAATGGGTACAAATAATATACATATTTGTATTCTACTCGTAAATCTAAACACAATTAATTTTTATTTTTTTTTTTTTTT
>JAJIYU010006565.1:0-20401 GCA_030144865.1 Tinospora cordifolia
CCTCTACAATCAACCAGCATTAACACACAGAGCCACAAAAAACAACGGACAGACTTCAGTTAGAGCCGAACAGTGAATCTCAACTATTATGTTGAGCACAGCAGCTAGTAAACATAGATGACACACAAGGGAAGGAGATAGAGCGCATTCGAACTTTCCCGATGTCAATTGATGCTCAATTGGTGGAGATCAATTGAGTTTCTCTTGGGTGCCTTCTCGGGTTGTGTTCGGTGATCATGAAGATTCTTAGCTGGGATATTAGAGGCGCAAGCAACGCCTTAAAATCTCAGGTCATTTGGAAGACTATTCGCGCCTCTAAGGCAGACATCATCGCCCTTCAAGAAACGAGGTGGAGAAATACAAACAGACATACGATGGCTGGATGGTGGAAGCGCTCCTTCGTGGATTGGGTCGATCTGGCAGTGGAAGGTTCGGCCAAGGGCATAATAATCATGTGCAATTCTAGAAAATTTGTGATGATGAAAAAAGTAGAAGACAAATTTTTCCTCACAGCCAGATTAAGGGATGTAAAAGGTCAAGAATGGTGGTTCATAGCAGTTTATGGTCCATGCGCTAACAGTAACAGGAAGGAGTTTCTCATCAAGCTAGCAGCAATTTCGACCCTCGCACAAGGTCCGTGGTGCATTAGCGGAGATTTTAACATAATGCGAAACCACTCCGAAAAGATGCATGGGGAGTATACCACGAGTCAAATGCACCTATTTGACGACTAGATCCAAGATCTATATCTGAAAGAGTCAGACATGAAGAATATAAAATTCACTTGGAGCAATGGCAAAAATCCCCTTACCCTTTATAAGTTGGACAGATTCATGGGCAATATTGAATGGTAGGAAAAATTTCCGTACCAAAGAACTTGGGGTCTGGAAAGAATTGCTCTGACCATTGACCTATCTTATTGGACACTACTAAAATAACAAGGGGTCAAGTACCATTTAGATTTGAAAATGAATGGACTAAGCATCTGGGGTTTAAAGAGTTAGTAAAGAAGGAGTGGGAAGTGAGCAACCCTAGGGGCTGAGCAGGCTATAGATGTATGATGAAACTTCAACACTTGAAGGAAAAGCTGAACGAGTGGAGTACCAAGCAACAGCCCCAGGATCAGATTCAGCTTGATCAGTTGGTCCACAATGTTAAACAATTGGACCTAACATTGGAGAGAGGCAATGGCAACTTGGATTTAATGGCCAAGAGGCTCAACACAGTCAAACAAATCCAGCAGCTGGAATGCAGAATTGGAAGATGAGCAAGCCAACGAGCAAAACTGAAATGAGCTAAGGAAGGAGATGTGGACTCCAAGTATTTTCACAGAATCGTTACCCTAAGGAAGGCAAGGGCCTTAATTAATAGTTGGATGACGGACGTGGCCAAATCCTGGAGGATGCTAACCAAATTAAGGAATCCATTATACAACATTTTGAATCATTTTTTAAGGAAACAAGTTCAAAAAAGTGAGGGATTGAAGGCCTAGACTGGCATGGAATTTCAAAAGCAGAGAGTAGCTGGCTCGAGAGACCTTTTGATGAAGACGAGATTAGGCAGGTTGTCTTCAGCTACGATGGGGATAAGGCCCCAAGTCCTGAGGGCTTCACCATGACATTTTTCTAAAACAAGTGGGATACGATGAAACATGACATTTACGATTGCATGAAGGAATTTTACCAAGATGTTGTCGTCAACAGCAGAGTCAACGAAACCTCTATCTGCCTTATAGCCAAGAAATTTAACTCGATTAAGCTCACAGATTTTCGTCCAATCAGTCTAATAACGAGCATCTATAAAATAATAGCAAAGACTCTAGCTAATAGATTGAGGAATGTCCTCCACACCACAATGAGTGAGCTCCAAATAGCCTTTATCAAAGATAGATAGATTCTGGATGCGATTTTAGTTGCCAATGAAGTGGTTGAAGACTACAGGGCAGGAAAGAAACAAGGCATTCTCTTCAAAGTTGACTTTACAAAAGCGTATGATTCGGTTAGATGGAGTTTTGTGGATTATATGATGAAAGTTAAGGGCTTTGGCGAAAGGTGGAGGAGGTGGATTCAAGGGTACCTAAATTCAGTTACGCATTCCATTTTCATAAATGGACAGCCTAGGGGAAAGTTCAGAGGTCAAAAGGGTCTAAGACAGGGGGACCCTCTATCCCCTTTCCTCTTCACTCTGGTAGTTGATGCCTTCACCAAAATAATGGAAAGAGCAGAGGCCAAACAGAGCATAGTCAAGTTGAAGCAGGAAAGGATAGCATCTGTCTTACCCATCTTCTTTTTGTAGACGATTGCCTTCTCTTCATGCGAAATGACAAAAAGGAAACCTAGCAAGTTATGGAAGCTCTGCAGACTTTCTGCTTCATATCAGGGCTATCAATCAATGCAGGAAAAAAGTAAGTTGGTCGGTCTTAATGTGGGGACAGCAAAGCTAGAACTGGTGGCTAAGCATATGAAGGTTTTTGGGGAAAAATTACCTCTAACATATTTGGGTCTGCCCCTGGTAGGCAGCTCAAATAAGTTAGATTTTTGGAGCCTAGTGATCAACACAATCCACCGAAGAATTGAGGAATGGAAAGGTAGCTATCTATCAAGAAGGGGGCGTCTACTTCTATTGAAAATGGTGCTAGAGGCTACCCCGACTCACTTCCTATTGATTTTTAAGATTCCCAAAGGTGCGGCTAACAAAATTGAACAAAGTCTGAGGCGGTTCCTTTGGAAACACGAGGAAAAGGATAAAGGCCAGCACTTGGTTAATTGGGACCAAGTATGCAAGGACGTCAAGCAAGGAGGCTTGGGAATCAGAAGTATCATAAAAAGGAATCAAGCGCTAATGGGGAAGTGGCTTTGGAGCATATATACTCAACCAGACACACTATGGGCCAGAATAATTAAGAGCATTCATGGCCAGCTAGCTAGAGGTCGGGAGGCCAGTGTAAACCAAAAATGCAGCAAGAGATCCCAGTGGAAATCTGTAGCGAATTTGTACCCTTTGATCAGAGATAATCTGAGATGGAAAGTGAGCAATGGAGGGGATGCCCGTTTTTGGGAGGATAAATGGTGTGCCACTAATAGCTTACAAGATATCTTCCTAGCTCTCAATCGCCTATCTGACAAGCAAAATTCCCCTATATCAGCTTTTATACAACACTCTAGGGGCGAGGGATCAGCAAACTGAGCATGGAACCTTCACATTACCAGGAACATCAAGGAGAATCAGATTCAGGAAGTTACTGAGCTAATTAACCTGCTGCAACCGTTTCCGCCTTCAGAAAATCCAGACAAAGTTGAATGGGTGGGGGGCAAGACAATCTTTACAATTCAGTCCTTCAATAGTAAACTGAATAATACCCGAACAACCTTAACTCCCTTCCAACACATCAATCTTGTGTGAAAAACAAAGGCCCCAACAAAAGCAAAGATCATAGCTTAGCTCATTCTTCTTAATAAATTGAATGTTGCTGACATTTTGCAAAAGAAATTGCCTAACCATTGTTTACAACCCTTCATTTGCTGCCTATGCAAGAGTGATGAGGAGTCTACAAATCACCTTTTCAGAAGCTGCAGATTCATAACAAATATTTGGAAAAGCTGGGTTCAAAACTGTCAGTTGATCAAGCCATGGTTACCAGGATCTGAAGAGCAAGGATTAGAAGGCTCTCTCAAGATAGAAAATTCAGTGCCTATAGTCGAGTTATCACTATTGTTGTTTGGTTCACTATATGGAAGGAAAGAAACAGTAGGATTTTCAGTAATACATGTAAAGATAGCACTAGAGTTTGGAAAAGATCCAAAATTTTGTTCTGTATCTGAATCTATTCCACTAAACTTAGCCAAGGTTATAGTTTTAGGGACTGGTTAGACAATTAGCACAATATTTTGTACTCTTTGTAATGATCTGCTTTCAGATTTCTCATCTGGAAGCCTTATTTAGTTTTAATATATAGTATCTTTTCCAAAAAAAAAAAAAAACCATAGTTAAACAAGCTTAAAGAAAAATTAAGAAATCGAAGCAAGGGTCAGATGTCTGAAGATAATGCTAGAAAAACATAACTAATGGCAAATCTAATGTTTTTGGACAAGACAATGGAGATAGAGAACAATTTAGACATGTTGGATAAGAGGAAGAAAATAATTAAGGAGATACAAAGGCTGGAATGCAGACAGGAAAGAAGAAATTGACAAACAGTCAAAATGAAATGGGCTAAATAATGAGATGTTAATTCAAATTACTTCCATAGAATCCTACCAATAAGGAAATCCCGAGCCACAACTAATAAAATGGGGGATGAGGAAGGAAAACTAACAGAAACTAAAATTCAGCAGCTGATAACTGACTATTTTGGACAATTGTTCATGTAAAAGTCCAATGTCAACTAGGGAGTTGAAGGACTACAGTGGCAATGTATCCTAGAAGAAGATAGCAAATAGTTAGAAAGAGAGTTTAAAGAAGAGTAAATAAGGGATGTTGTTTTTAGCTGTGATGGAGGAAAGGCCCCAGGCCCAAATGGTTTCACCATGTCTTTCTTCCAAAAGACACGGGAAATAGTCAAGAACGACATCACAACCTGCATGAAGGAATTTCATAAGGATGCTAGGTGAACAGAAGAGTTAATGAGACATATATATGCCTCATCCCAAAAAAGACTAACTCTATCAAGGTGGAGGATTACTGGCCAATACGCCTCACCACAAGTATTTATAAGATAATTGCAAAGACTCTAGCAAACAGGCTCCAGACAATTCTCTCTAAAATTGTGAGTGACCATCAAATGGCCTTTATTAAAAACAGACAAATAATTGATGCCATTTTGATTGCCAACAAAACAGTGAAAAATTATAGAGTTAACGGTAAAGAAGGGTTCCTTTAAAAGGTGGATTTTGCCGAAGCATATGACTCCGTGAGATGGAAATTCCTTGACTTTGTAGTGGAGAAGCATGGCTTTGGGAGTAAATGGAGGAAGTGGATCCGAGAATGTTTGAAGATGGTAAACTATTTAGTTTTCATTAATAGGAGACCTCGAGGGAAATTTAATAGATATCCGGGATTGAGGCAGGGGGGCCCTCTGTCCCTTTTTTTGTAGACATGAACAGGAGACACCCTTACAACAATCTTTGAGAAAGCAATGGATGAAAAAAAAGCAAGAAGGTATGTCAGTAGGGAGGGACAAAATTCAACTAACTCACTTACTCTTTGCGGATGATTGCTTAATCTTTATGAAGAATAGAAAGGAGGATATCAAGGCTGCAATAGAATCTATACATGCATTCTATTTCCTAACCGGTACATCAATTAACAGGAGAAAGAGTCAACTGTTGGGCATTACCATTAATAAGGAGGAAGTGAATTGGATGGCAGCAAAATTAAAGGTGTCAACTAAAAGCTGGCTGATGCAGTATTTGGGTTTGCTTTTAGGGGGAAACCCAAATAAAACTGCTTTTTGGGAACTGGTTATCCAAGCCATAAAAAGAAGAACTGTGGGGTGGAAGAGAAGCTACCTTTCAAGAGGCGGAAGACTACTCTTATTGAAGACAGTTCTGGAAGCTATTCCAACGTACTTCATGTCAATATTCAGGATGCCAAAGAAAGTTACCAGTATTATAGATAGAAACATGAGTGATTTCTTCTAGAAACAAGAAGAGCAAAACAAAGGTCAAAATTTGGTAAAATGGGAGCATGTATGTAAAGATATGCAACAAGACAGCCTTGGCATAGGTAACATGATAAGAAGGAATATAGCCCTAAGAGGGAAATGGCTGTGGTGCATTCGGGAACAGACGGGATCCTTGTGGGCAAAGGTGATAAGAAGCATTCACAGGTCGAAAACATATGGAAAGGAAGCAGGGATTAACAGAAAAAGTAGTTTCAGATCTCCACGGAAGGCTATTTTCAGCATATGTGACATATTTGGGCCTCACACAAGATGGAAAGTGGGACATGTGGACTTTTGGGAAGACATTTGGTGTGGAATAGAGAGCTTGAAGGACATGTTTCCCAATGTTTACAGATTATCCAGCAAGCATGGAGCTACAATATTGGAATTTATGACTTGCAGCAATATGGAGGATAGGGACCATTGGGAGTGGAATTTACATCTATATAGGAATGTCGGAGACGGCCACATGGAGGCATGATATGAAAATTAGACGAAGTTTGTCGAAATTAGCTGAATTAATTAGGTAATTTGGCCAATCGAAACGAAGTTTGCCTGTAATTATAAAATTACAAAATTTCGTCGAAATCTTCGAAAAATCAGCAAAGTTTACTTAAAATTGAAGTTTTGAAGATTTTTGTAGAAAAAAATTGTATAAAAGATGTAAAAAGAGCATTTTTAATGAAAGAATTTATGTGGTGCACAAAGAGAAGGAAGAACAAACTATAACTTGGAAGAAGAGACGATAGAGAGAAGATTAATAAGAGAAAAATAAGCTAAAAGTCTAAGAGAAGAGACGTCGAGAAAAGAAAAAGAAAGGAAAACCAAGATTTATGTTAGCAAGACTATTAGGGTTTGACAATAAATTTTTTTTGTTTCTTTCTTTTCTCTAACAATTTTAAGTTAATACATGTGATGTGCATAAAACATTGATACTGTTAAAATACATGTCAAAACCATTACATGTATATTTTTATAAGTAAAATATATTTATTATGTTTGTTTTTGGTATTTTTAATAAAAATTATCCATATTTTAGCACTTACATAGTATTTTTTTTTTAATTTGTCTAACTTGGTAAATGTTTACAAAAATTCTTTCGAATTTCTCGAACTCTTCGAATTAATTATAATTTTTAAAGGTCGAAGTTTGGGGCGAAGTCGAATTTTCATTCCTTGCATGGAGGAACTTAGTGAGATGTTGAACACCTTAAACAGTTTCCACCTAGCAGTTGGAGAAGACAGACCCGCGTGGATTGGGGAGTCAAGAGGAGGCTTTTCAGTCAAATCTTTCATGGAAAAACTTAATGCAGAAAATACAAATCAGCAGGACCCCACAGCTGATTTCATTTGGAACACCAATGCTCCCATGAAAGCTAAAATCCAAGCCTACCTAATTAGTCTTAACAAACTGAATAGTGTAGAAAATCTTCAAAAGAGGCTTTCCAACCATACTCTAAATTCCTCAATACACTTTTTCTGCAAGAACAATTCAGAAACCACCCAACATGTGTTTGGCGAGTGTAGCACAGTGCAACACACGTGGAAGAGGTGGGAGCAAAAGCATAAAAGCATGATTCCTCCTCCTGCGGACATGTTCAAAGTTCCGGACAACGTCTCTCCATACAAGCTTCATTAGTATTGGAAGACAATTTGGCTAACTATAGTACAACATATGGGAAGAGAGGAACGCTAGGGTCTTTTTGGAAGTAACAAAATCGAAACGAATGACATGGGAGAAATCTAACATTTTGTTTGCTATGTGAATCTCTACTAATAAACTAGGAAAGGGATACAATTTTAAGGATTGGCTTTGTAATGGGAAAAACATTCTCTGATCTCTACAGTGTGTAATATCTGCCTAGATATCTCATCTGGCAGACTTTTGTAATTATTTTTATTATTATCAATATAATAGTTTCTGTTCAAAAAAAAAAATGTTTTAGAGGATCACATTTTGTGCGGCATAGGTTTTTTTTCCTTTTGTTTTGTTGTTGGTGGGATAATTAATACCTAACTCTTTTTTTATATTCAATAGGAAATATCAGCCTCTAGGGCCACGAGAACAGAACATTACAAGCATCTGCAAATAAAAGCCAGGAAAAATACCCAAAGGAGGGGAGGAAAACAAATGGAGACCATCCCTATTATCTTTTTTCCTTCAGCTTTCTCTCTTATATATAAATATGTCTATATTTCCTTTCAAAAAAAAAAAAAATGATCGAAAAATCATGATGAATGTTTAATCTATGCCCTAAAGACCACAATGAACTTGGGCATAACCCACCACAACCCAAACACTTTTTTCCCTAAAAAACAAATAAGTACAATAAGTGACATGATATAAGGAACGATCTCAAAGCAGATGAGCAGAAAAGGAGGAAAAAAGAACAAGATATGAACAAACCTGCATCATTGTTCATTAATTTTTTCAGATTTTGTTCACTCGTGTGGCTTAATCCAGCATAGTGTCTTTCTGTTCAATGAGAACTTTGTGGGTTAAAAGCTGAAACAAATGGCCCTTTTCCTTAATTTTTTCTGCTGATAGCTGCATAATGGTTTTAGTTATGTTCTTCTAATGGATAATTATGTTCCTCAACATTGCCCCATGAACAAGTAACTGATGACATTTTGAATATAATCGGATGCCCTAGGGGCAAAAGGAATCAAAATCATGAATAATTTTAAATTTCAACCTGTCACAGAATTTAGTTATAACCAGAACTGATTCATCTTTTCTTAAAAATAATCTATTTGACGATGCAATGCTGGGCTGACTGAATGTCTCAACTAAATGAAAAAAGTTTCTCAAA
Source organism: Tinospora cordifolia (assembly GCA_030144865.1). Classification (NCBI taxonomy): domain Eukaryota; kingdom Viridiplantae; phylum Streptophyta; class Magnoliopsida; order Ranunculales; family Menispermaceae; genus Tinospora; species Tinospora cordifolia. Next base: position 8,475 of record JAJIYU010006565.1, read on the forward strand.
GCTAACAACAAAATCAGATGCTACATTGATATCCTGACAAAACAGATTCCTCCAACATCTATCATTTCCCACAACATATAAAATTGCAACATCTATTTATCTGTATATGCGTGTGTTGGAAAGTAGAAAAGAGACATAAGCAAACAAACCTAAAGTAAAAGAAAATCATTGCAATAAACTCAAAACATACCTTTAACTTGTTGAAGCACACTGCTATTCTTTCTTCTGTTTTTCTCTGTTTTACAACCCAATTTTTTTCTTCGAGAAGCTTTCTTTTATGGTAATCCATGATCCACTTCTCCGAGGTAGTGTACTTTGGAGAAGGTGGTAATTCATTCGATCCTGACTTGTAGTCCTCTTCTTGATCTGCAGATTTCTCCAGCACAGGACTCCCATCCTTCGATGCATCATCATACGCAACCATCTTGCATCCATCTGATTGGTATTGCTGTTGAGAATCAGACATCTTCTGATCATCTAAACCACAATTTGCACCAACAAAACCACTGTCTGTCTGGTTTTCATCATGGAGCAAATGTACAGGTAACACATTGACATCCCTTGAATGCTCAAAATCCTTCCCAGGGATACGTTGCATCTGCTCTTTCAGTGTAACAAAAGGATATTTATCTGCATGTTGACTTGACTGCAAAATAGAGGGCGCCGACCTGAATATTCTATTCACTCTGTCACCATCAAACGGAGTATGAGCCTGGCCCAGATAACCATCTATTTTCCCAGCCACTGATTCATGTTGGAACATTGAAGTTCCTATCGCATCTTTAGTAGCCTCACTTTGACTTGCAACTACTGAAAAACTACTAATTTCAGGATTTTGCTGCCTATTCATGCTCAAAATAGATGGATGTATCTTGTTCACCTTGCCAACCTTATCATCCTTCTCATGATTAACTTCAGACACCATGGATTCAAGCACAAATGCTGGATTTAGAGCTCCCTGTGATTCTGTGGATTCCTGGAGCTGGCTTTCACCCTCAGACTTTCTTCTCACAGCTAGAAGTCGCTTCCTTTCCTCAACTAGTGCAGACTGATCAGATGAGTGACCCTTCCTATTCATCAAACTCATTGAGTTCTCTATATCTTTTGATGTTTCTGTTTCCACGAGAACTCCTGTAGATGAAGAACCAGGGTGAACATTTTCAGTTTCCCTCTTATCAATTGATCTTCCGGATGCACCAGTGGTATCACTATTAATTGCTGACTCCCTTAAACCCAGCTCTTTGCCCTTGTAATCATTAAGCTCTCGACAAGCACCATCTGCATTGCCACCTGTTCTTTGAAAACTCAAATTTAATAAAAGAGCTTCCTATCATAGATCAAGAACAAACTAAAAAAGCTTTCACTTACCTTCTTTAGGGAAGTTGTCTCCAAGTGCAATTTCAAGATGTAGCTTTCTTGGCACCAAACCATTTCTGCCAGTAAGAGACAAAAAATGAAAGAATAAATCAAAGGTACTGATTTGAAAACTCAACTAAGTCAGTCCATAATTGAAAGAGCTATGGCAGGGTCATTGCAATGGCAGCATGCCTGAATGCTAGAAAGACAAGGCACTGGGCTCTAAGCTGTTTCAGCTGTTGCTCCCTAAAAGGCAAGCCCGAGGAAGAAGAAGCCTGAGAAGAAACTCTTCCCATGTCAGGATTATACCTGCTTTGTGGACCTTGAGATCCACTTCTCTGTTGACACAAAAAGATTTTACATTAGCCACACAGTTCGAACGTTTCATACGGAAACAAGCAACCAAATATCAAAGAAGTCTCATAAATAAACAATTGTTTGATTCTTGCATAAACATTTCTTAGAAACAGAAGGGAAAAAATCATGCTCCTGCTTATGTTTATTTTGGGAAAAAGCAATTCTATTTGAAAACATTTGTAGGCAAAGATACCACTAAACAAGTTTCCTGCTTTATCTAAAAGCAAATCTTGTCCTCATATATTTTTTTCCAGAAATATTAACATTTTTACCTTAAAAAGTCAAGCTCAAGTTTTAAAAACACGCATGAGTCGAGGAATGTCCTAGATGAATCCCATTACCCATACAGATTAACAAACAGAAAAAGCAAAACTGAACTAGAAACACAGAATAAAATATAAAAATTTGATGTAATTCCCTCAAGTTTCTACAAATGTTGCTACAAGGAAACGTAGCCTTGCAACGAAATGCATTAAGCAGAAAACCCATTGCATTTAGCATTTAGTTTTCATTTTATATGTCAGCATGTCCAAAGCTTCCAAACCATACTTACATGTTTTTCTATAAAGTGAATACTTCAAAATCTTAGATTGTATTTACTATTTAGTGTTCATTTTGTGTCAGTGCGTCCAAAGGTTCCAAACCGTCCTTTTGTGTTTATCATAAAGTGAATACTTCAGAATCTTAGATAGCTCACTTTCAGCAATAAACTGGTCAGAAAGAAGATTATGTATGCAAATAAAAGCAGGCTTCCAACAAAATAGATGATTCCAGAAGATATAGAAAGAGAGGTTTTATAGCTTCAAAAAGTTAGTTGAGGCAAGATGAGGAAAGTTGACACCAAGAGGTGCTCATGTAACAAAGACCAATTATTTCAATTGTAGCAGCCCAAAATCTTGTAAGCTCACAAAAGTCTCCATAGAAACTTATTCTTGTTCCAAATGCAACTGGGACTTGACACCTTAAGACTTAAAAAATGAGACCATCCACCTTATATAACAAAGTATCCATATGCAATAAGTAGTGTTACTGCAAATAAATGAAGTTCAAATATACCATCCACCTTGTAGGCCGAGCTGAGAACATGTAACAACGTCAGAGATGGACTATAAATCGTTACCTCCGCCTGCTTGTAAGCTCGTAGGCTTGTAGGCCCGTGTTTTTAGCCTATAAATCCAGATATTGGTTACACAGGAAGGATATGGACAAATCTAAAACTTCCTAAGAAGAAAACACTTCTATTTCCTAAGAGTCCTACTATAGTAGAAAGTTACCTAATTGGCATACCGGAAAATACTTACAAATAACCATGAATTAAACCAAAGGGCACATTAGTTGTTTTTACAGGAAAATCTTTTGACAACAGTAAAAAGGGTTTTCTTCTAAGCTTTTTCCATCAATATGGTGGTATTCTCTTGTTTCAGCTTCGCCTTCTTGTCTTTATTTGCTGTTGGTCAAATTTTGCACCAACACATTATGCACAACTGAATACCTGACTGGAAATACAGATTTTCAAAATAATCAAATTGCGACAAATAGTTTATTTTTCTTTATCCAGGCACCCACTAAAAGTAGTCAATACACGCCTAATCCTCAAGGAAATCATGAGTTATTTATATTAGTTTTATATTTAATAATTAATTTTATATTTAATAATTAATTATGTTTCAGAAAGTGGATTAGTCAGGTTGCAGTGAAAAAAAAAAAGTGTCGGGCATGGTGGAGTTTCACCTTTATCATATGGCATAAGTCTCAAAAGGTAGGGGTAACCCTCACATTTCTAGAATAAATAAATAAATAAACAATTAAGAAAAAAACATGAGAAAACAGAAAAAGACCAGTATATTATTCAATCTAATTGTCATTAACATCGTCATCAAATAATTGATTGTATATCATAAATTAATCTTTTCAAACTTTTAAGTTATAAACTGCTAAGAGCATCAAAACCAAAAGGTTACAAAAATATATTGAAAATCTAGTAGGTCTTGCCACTTCTAACCAGTTACAATTAGTACAAATTTACCTAGAATTATTTATCCAAACATATTCAGATTGCTAAGTTAGAATTTGATTTGTGTTCGGTAAAATCGAAATATATTGCTTGTAGGGGAACCTTACCAATATCTGAAGACCCCACCGGCCAATTTAGGAGGAAAAGCTTCAATAATCCCAAAGTAGGGTTAATTCCATGATTTAAAAATTTTTCGAAGTTTGGCGAACTTCCATGAATTCTTTCCCTTTTTCTTACCATCAAAATAGAAAGTGGATGTAAAATCAAAGTTACGAAATTCTTTAAAATAATTTAACAAAATTCAAGAACTTTAACAATGTTTAATAAAATCTTCATTTTTTAATTCAAAAATGCAAAAAATCAATAAAATTAGATGAAATTCAACATACAAAGAAAAATAAATTTATTAATGGAAAACAACGAATACTAATAATTGTGTATTATTTTCAACTACATCAACCAATGTACTAATATAAGTTCTAAAATTTTTAACAAACTCACAAATTATAAATTATTTGATATGTTATAACAAAAAAGACAAGAAAACATGTAAATAAATAAATAAAACTGAAATAAAATAGAAGCTTAAAAATAAATTGGAACTATTCTCAAAGTTTTTTTCTTTTATTTAACTTTTATAAGACAATATTGAAAAATAGACCAAATTAATAAATTAGTAAATTTAGTTACAATTCAAATTAGCAAAATATAGGTCAAGAAACAAAACACCACAAAATTAAATATCAAAATAAAAAAAATAAAAAAAGGAACTAAGACCAAATGTCATCATTTCAAATTCATCAACTCAATAGGATTAGTTTGTGCATCATGCGTTAAACATTGTGAATATAAAAAGCATGGCATGAAAATTAGCCGAAGTTTATCAAAATTAGCCGAATTAATTAGGTAATTTGGACAATCGAAACAAAGTTCGCCTGTAATTGTAAAATTACAAAATTTTGTCGAAATCTTCAAAAAATCAGCGAAGTTCACTTAAAATTGAAGTTTTGAAGATTTTTGTAGAAAAAAATTGTATAAAAGTCATGAAGAGCATTTTTAATGAAAGAATTTATGTGGTGCACAAAGAGAAAGAAGAACAAACTATAATTTGGAAGAAGAGATGATAGAGAGAAGAGTAATAAGAGAAAAATAAGCTAAAAGTCTAAGAGAAGAGACGTTGAGAAAAGAAAAAGAAAGGAAAACTAAGGTTTATGTTTGCAAGACCATTAAGGTTTGACAATAAATTTTTTTTTTTTTTGTTTCTTTTTTTTTCTAACAGTTTTAAGTTAACACATGCGATGTGCATAAAACATTGCTAATGTTAAAATACATGTTCAAAACCATTACATGTATACTTTATATGTAAAATATATTTATTATGTTTGTTTTTGGTATTTTTAATAAAAATTGTCCATATTTTAGCACTTATATAGTATTTGTTTGAATTTTTCTAACTTTGTAAATTTTTACAAAAATTCTTTTAAATTTCTCGAACTCTTTGAATTAATTCTAATTTTCAAATGTCGAAGTTTGAGACGAAGTCGAATTTTCGTTCCTTGATAAAAGACATGTTTCAAATCATTAAATTTGTACTTTTATAAGCGTAAAGCGTCTATTTTACGTTTGTTTTCATCTCATCTAGTAGTCATTTTTTTGACTTCTTTAAGTTGACAAATTTTTGCAAAAATCTCCAAGACTTCTTGAACTTTTACAAACTAATTCAGATTTTTAAAGATCAAAGTCTAGGGCGAAGTCAAAGTTTCAAACCTTATTTAATTCCTAAAAACAAAAAAAATTGGTTATGACAATCCAAAAATCATAACCATAAATTTATTTAAGAAAAGAAAAGCTATTAATATGCAAAACTGAGGCTTAAGGCTCATTGCTACTCAAGGCATAAACCTCAATGGTGTGAGGCTTAAGCATCAAGGCATATGCCTTGGGCACATTTTAACAGGCTAGTTTTTCCTACCTAAAAAGGCAGCCAAGATGCATCAAACAGCTGCCAATAAAATATCAGTAGGATTGCCCAATTGGATCAATTATGATTTTCTACGTAGTGTTGTCAAGGGTAAGCCTAGACTAGTACTATTCCATCACCTCGGCCACTAAGAACTAGATTTTCTAGCCATACCGAAGGCAGACCACAAGGCTCTTTAAATTTTTTTGTATAAGAGTGCGAGGGTAAATATATAAGGTTCATGGTCTTTATGTAGCTAAAATATGATGAAATATCTAAAAATGTTAGCATAACTCTTAACTGAAGTGGTAAACTTGTAATTCTATCATGAAAGTTATCTTTCATGATAAGGTAAGGGATGAGCTTCCATGGGCTCCAGTACGTGGCTTGGGAGGAGACACTAGTATCCCTTTAGTTTTAATGGATTACACGCCTACTCTCAACTGGCCTTGCCCATAACGTATTCCTTTCCTTAGGAAACCATCCACAGCCATTTACCTACAAAAGCTCTGTTCCTAAGGCCCACATTCCCAATTTCAAGCCCTCCTACAAACCACAATCCAATTTACTAGACAACTCCCCCCTCTATATAAATAGACACCTTTAAAACATATAAATATCAATAAGTGAATTAACAAAATCAATATTGCTAAGTGGGTTGATGAATTTGAAATGGTGGCCTCAAGTCTTAATATTTTTTCTTTATTATGTTAAAAGATTTTGTGATGGCTTGCTTCTCAACCATATGCTTTGCTAGCTTTGAAGTCTGTCATGCTTGGTTTTTAGTTTATCATTTAAACGTACTACTTTCTAATCTTTTTCAATAAGAGTTAACTTTAAAAAGATGGCAATTATGTTTTTATCTTATTCTAACTTTATTTATTCATCAATTTGTTTTCTTTCTTCTCTTTTTGATAAAACATAGCCCATAAACTTCATTATATGTTAGCTATTTAAATCATTTTGTAAAATTCATATTACTATTTTGGTTGACGAAGTTGTGAATGATACATAATTACTGGTATTTCTTTCTTTTCTATTTATAAAATTACATTTTTTACTTTGCTACCAAATTTCATTAGATCTTGTTGAAATTTTTTGAGTTTCATGGAATTTTTGTGAAACTATTTTTGAATTGAAAATAGAAATTTTATCATTTTTTTTTTGTTTTTTGAAAGGAAACTAAATAATTATATTAATAAAACAAAAGCTGCCAGATGAGGTGTCTAAGAGTGGAACAAAAGTACAGAGTTACAAAACTTGCATTATGATATGTCCATTACTTAGCCACTCCAAAAGTTGTTATCAAAGTTTATTGAGTTCTTCAAATTTTATTAAATTATTTCAACAAAGTTTTGCATTCTTATTTTACACCCTCTTCACATTTCAGTAAGAGAAATAAAATAATACATGGAAGTTCACCAAATTTCAAGGAAGTTTAACCCATGTACATAAGTATTACATCAAACATGGCTCCTTAAATCATTGGCAATTTGGCATGAGTACATTATTTTTCAGCATAATTTTATTCAATATAAAGTGTTCTTAATCATTTTATAACAATTTGACATTCATTATAGAACCAAATTAGATACATACAATTAATTTTTAAAAGATCTATAACTAATAATTAAAGGACATTTGAAATGTATGAATTATCCAAGGACCCATAAACAATTTATTAATGATTAAAAGACTCATAAACAAATATTTTTATGGCTTAGACACCCATCTCACTTAGATTAGGCAAATTGCCAAAATATCACCTTGGCACTTTGAAACAGCTTTATTGAAAAGAAACTAAACCCAATTGAATCAAGGGAAGGAAGATTTGCAAATCAACCCAACCTTCTAGATCTGTGAACTCAACCCAATGATTCCATGCAGGTCCAAATTGAATTGGTCAGATAATCTAATTAATCAATGGATTATAAAATCACGCCTCACAAAAGTGTTTCCAAATCATATGTGAAATAATAGAGGTTTAATATAATATTTGCTGTCCAAAAGGAGAACGTGGACAGCATATTTCAGAAAGGGTGTTACTAGCACGGGAAAAAGAATCAGAGGTTAAAAATGAATTCAAAGCAACGTAGCATTGAAGAAGAGAACACCTGGACAGTGTGTTTCAAAATGGGTGTTATATTGCCATAGTGACACGTGGTTGCAGATAAGCTGTTGACTATTTGCTCTGGATGTGGCCGAAAAATGAAAAGAGAAAGGCGTGATCGAGAGAAATGGAGAAAGAGGTTGATAACAATATAAGAAGGAGGGAGGGGGACACCAACTTCTCAGCTAATCAGCTACTACTCTTTTTTCTTGAAAAAGGAAACAAAGTTATTTTTTTATTGATGATGCTAACATGCATGCATCTTTAAAATGCATCACTTTTCACCATACATGCACAACTACAGACTTACATGTAAAAGCCCCAATTTACAATCCACCCTGAAATGGGAATCCCTTTGTTCCATGGAGAGATTGACACCGAAGATGCAGCTTTGATCTTGATGTTCTCCCATAGTTTTTCCATGTCCACCTTCCTATCCTTGAACACCCTACTATTTCTTTATAGCCAAATCAGCCATATGGAAAAGTAGTGATAATGCTCATTTTGACATTACAATTATTGTCTTATAAGTGAGAGCATTATCATATTTTAAGGCTCATTATTCAATAATTAATTATAAGGGCTAATAAGCCAAAAAAAACCCTAACGTTTTTACATTTGGGCAAATTAATCTCAATCTTTCAAAATTAACAAAAAAATACGAACCTTTTTTGTTTTGTTGCAAATTTATTCAATGTACAATTTACATGCTTAAGTGCTCAAGTGACGCTTACATGACATATGACATAGCATGAATAACACTATTACGTCGTCCAAAAGTCCACGTGGACCAAATAGGAAGAAAGGGGCTTGTTATACAATAGTTAGAACTTCGACGACAACCCTAGTGTTCGGTACAGTGGGGTTCGGCACCCAGCTTCTACGCTAGCGTTTGACACTCCGTCGACACCTTCCTTCACTCCAGGTTTTATATCCTCGATCTTCTCCACTTTCTTCTCTCAACCAAAACAACAGTAACAATCGTCATTTTCTCGGCAACCAAGCTCTGGTTTTGCGTTTCAAACCCCTTTCACTTCAACATCTCAAACTCAATTAGCGACTAGGTTTAATTCGATTTTTTCTGTGTTATTCTTCTTCTTGGGCGACACTGATATCACTTCCTTGCTCTTGGAGTAATTCTTTGAAACGTACCTAGTGGGAACTGATGATTCATATTGTCTACTGCACCTACAAATAGAACTGGCTTTCTTAGCAGCCCTAGATCAACAAATAATGGCTTCACATTCAAACATATATGTTAGGTTTTCTTTGAGGATTCTGTAAAATAATTGGAAATAGCAGATACTCTTACCATGGAGCTGGGAGAATACTAATAGAGTAACATTCCAAATATGTTTTGAAGCTGAAATTTTCAGCAAAAGTAACCAATTTTATGACTTGTTTCATTAGAATGTGCAAAGGTAAAACCCTTCTTGAACAAGAAACTTCAGTTGCTTTTGTTTGGGTTTGCTACACTCCGGCAACGACATCGGCAACAAGGTTGCTCCTTTCCCTTTCTCTCATGCAGATCGAGAAACCCAAAACCAAAACTCGGTTGTTGAAAAAATGGCGATTGTCATTGTCGTGGTTAAGAGAAGGAAGTAAAGAAGATCGAGGAGGTAAAACGCCGGCATAGAAGCTGAGGTGCTAAACCCCCACAACAGCGAACGCTAGTGTTATCATCGAAGTTCCAACCATTATAGAACAAGCCCCTTTCTTCTTGTTTGGTCCACTTGGACTTTTGGGTGACGTGGCAGTGTTATTCAGACCATGTCATATGTCATGTAAGTGTCACATGAGCACTTAAACATATAAATTGTACATTGGATAAATTTGCAAGAAAACTAAAAAAGTTCGTATTTTTTTGTTAATTTTGAAAGGTTGGGATTAATTTGTCATTCTAATTCATTCACATTGGTCATCCTCTCTCATGCTTCTTACTATGCATAACCATATCTGATCCTTCATTTGAGTTTCTTACCATCTTACACAAGAAGGGTAAGTAGACCATGAACCACTTACACTTTCATCTACATCACCCTCACATTGGTCATCCTTTCTCACGCGTCTTACTATGCATAACCATATATGATCTTTCATTTGAATTTCTTACCATCTTACACAAGCAGGGTAAGTAGAACATGAACCACTTGCACCTTTCATCTACATCACCCTTAGACCATATCCTATTGGTCCATCTCTTTTGAGCATCTATTTAAACTCTTCAAATCTACACTTGAGACTCATCCCATTTTTCATTTTTCTATTAATTACAGGAGCTCTCCGTACCTCTCATTTTTTTCATTCTTCATTTCTTTTTATTTTTGTTTTTCTTTAGCCTTCAAGTTTATGGAAGGCAAAGACTTTTACTAGGACTAAGAGAAAACCCTCTCCTCTCTTTTCTTGAAAATTCTTAGGTAACACTTATATTTTGTTTCACTTGAGATATATTCTCTCATGCTTTTGTTAAATTTTGTATTAAACTTCATACACATATATTTTGTATAGTTGATTTTGCAAAATATGATGAAAGATTGAGTTATTTCATTTTCATCTTAGTGTGACCTTCTGTATTTTTTTTATGTGTCATATCATGTATTTCACACGCTTAAGACTCATATTTTGTATTCACACACGTTAGAACTTTAGTTCTACTTTACTTTCTAATAGACGTACCTCTTCTCAGAGAATATTACTTTTTAATATACTTGAGTTTAAAGATTCATTATTGTGGATAAAAAAGTTCATTAGTTATTTCCACCCCTAATTATTTTACTCAAGAAGGGCTACGAGAGAGAATGATTGAGCCTACTCTAATGCCCTGACTTTTTCATCTTATTGTTATTTATATATTATCAAATATTATCATCTTATTATTAAATCATCTTTCTCTTATTTTTTTTGTTTTATCATATGACGTAAACCTTAGCTTTAGAAACTCATTCCAACCCTTGTGGTTCAACGTTGGGGCTCCCCAAGATTATTACTTGTATTTACTACATTATTTGCCCTGCTTATACTTTTTTGCGTCATCTCCTTTATGTCTAGGGTTTATTTATGTTGCATGTCGCTAATTTATCACCCAAAGAATACATTTTTTCATCTCTTCATTCACTTAAAAGTGTGCACAGAAAGTAAGCAACATGTAGAAAGCAATAAATCATGTTCCTCACACTGCTTGTGAAGATGGTACATGTAATATTGATGGAGCCTCCTGCAGGTTTGTCAACTGTCAATACCTGCCTGCTGAGAAAGCGAAACATTTGCCCCATATATCCCCAGCTGCCACTCCCTCAATGAAGATATGTTTAATGCTTTCCTCATCTGAAATACACATGGGGCAGCATTATGGAGACATTGTCAAATCTGGGGCCCTCCTCTGCACGACGTCTTGAGTATTTATGCACCCATAAGTGTTTATGCTCCCAATAGCTACTGCTCATTTTTCAATTTTCAAATATATCTTCTTATGTAGTAACATGAATAGTAAGAGCAAGAAGGCAGCAGCATCTTGCTCTCCCATTCTTTCATTCATCTATTCTTTAAATCTCTGCCTAATCATGACTTTGCAAAGAACAAAGAGTTGAATTGATGTCTTGAGATAGAGTCATCTCCATAATAGTGGTAAAGAGGTGTTTGGAGAGGCCTTTGCTTATTGTGGGTCATTTTCTGTTTGTTTTCGAATAATCAAATTAGTTATTTAATATTAAATTTATGTTGGAATTCAACAGATTCTATTTAATGATTAAAAGGAATCATCTTTCAACTTAACCGTTATTTAAAATCAATCCATGAACAGCTAAAATAGATCTTGCAGGCTTTGATAAGTTTTTATCGATAATTTAGTTAGTTACTAGGTTTGTTTTATTATGTCAATCTCTAGTTCTCCATGAATACAACTTTTTTCCACAGCAGATATAATTATTAATATAGACTAAAAGTTCGAGCATCAAAGCAGTTGTAACTTGTGAAGTTCTTTCAAGAAAAATCCAAAAAAAGTGCTACTTCAGAATTTTATAGTGTCATAAAAAAGACAACTGCCCGCCTGCCACCTACTTTCAAGTTGCATCTTGCAATGACAGAAAAATAACAGCAGAAAATAGGAAAGTATGTCCTCATGGACAAAACAA